>JAFIDM010096014.1:0-15119 GCA_023159025.1 Thereuonema tuberculata | reverse complement strand
TAATAAACAGACACAAACACTGAATTTTAAGTGTTACAGTTTTTGATGAAATGCCAGTGCTACAAATGCTAAATATAAAATATTTATTCATTCCATTAATAAGATAATTTGTTTTTTAATTCAGAAGTTTAGAGGTGGAGGTGCATAAGACGAGCATTTCTCTCAACAACAATTAAAAAATGTAAAATAAATGGATTTGATGGTATGAATAATTAATGTCCTTAACTTTAAACTACATAAATAATATTAAGGTGGCCATTTTTTCTAACATGAAAAGGAGGACACAAATAATTTTAATAATAAAAAATTTTTTTTAGGGGTATAAACCTATCTGTTCAACCAAAAAAAAAAAAAACCTAGTAAATGTATCTGTTCAATCAAAAACAAACCAATAAACGTATCTGTTCAACCAAAAAAAAAAATAAAACATGGAAACCATCCCTCTAACGAAAAAAAAAAAAAAAAAAAGTTTTAAACTTTACATATCAAAAAGGAGGACAGAATTTACAAAAGGAGGACACTTCTCAAGGGAGGACAGAGCTTCAAAAAGGAGGACGGTTGATCATCTTAATAATATGGTAATTGTTTCAACCACTGTTTAGTTGCTAAGCTTCAAGAAAATAATCCAAAGAATATGTTGTCTTTAAAATGTAGAATTATGTTTAGTTTATAATATTAAAATATACTCCCGTGCAACTAAATCGACTCACCACTTCAGAGCGCACAAAAAGGAGAATGTTTTTTAAATGGCTTAACCGATTGAAAAAACATTTTTTTTTTGAAAGCCTAATGTTTTTACTTTACAATGACACCATTATCATTAAAATCTGTACAATATTTTCCAAATGAATGTGATCTGAACGTAAGCGTAGCAAAATGCAGTCTGAACGGAAACCACGAGTTGCGCATCACACTCCCCTATAAAATCCCATGTGGACCGATATTTCTTATCAGTCGCTTATCAGACGTTCATCTGTACACATCTCTGCAAGTTTAATTCATTGTTTTCACAAACCTATGGATATTATGCCAGAAGACGCCGCACAAGTTGTTGCTTTGTTGCAAGCGGGCCACAGTCCATGAGAAGTCACTCGTCAACTAAACTTGAGCCAATCTGCTGTCTCAAGAGTATTCAGAAGGTTTCAGGAAACTGGTACCTTCACTCGGAGACCACATACTGGACGACGCCGATGCACATCTGAGAGGACGACCGCTTTATCGTTTCAACTTCACTGCGAAATCGCCATCTCACAGGCGTCGATCTGCAACAGGAGCTGAGACAAATTCGTGAAGTAGCTGTTAGTCAATAAACAGTCAGAAGATGCTTGAAGGAAGCCAACCTCACTCCAAGACGGCCCGCTAGAGGCCCAAAATTGACCGTTAGTCACCACACAGCACGACTCGAATTTGCTCGGGAACACGTCAATTGGAGCATCGAGCAATGGCGGTCCGTCCTATTCACTGATGAGAGCCGAATGTGTCCCCATGGTAATGATAGGAGAGGCCGGGTCTACCGGCGTCCAAGAGAGCGATTTTCACAGGTGCTGAAACAGTCTCGTACGGCGGCAGTTCCTGCATGATGTGGGCTGGCATATACCTTGACGGAAGAACAGATCTTGTTTTCATTACTGGTGGAGGCCGGAGGGGGGTCTGATTGCTCGACGATACATTGAGAACATTCTCCTGGATCATGTTGTGCCCTACGCAGGATGTATGGGAAAGACTTCATGTTGGTGTATGATAATGCTCGGTGTCATTCAGCACGAACCACTCGGCAATTCATGGAGGAGGTTGGTCTCGAGAAGATAGAGTGGCCAGCCCTCAGTCCCAATATAAATCCGATTGAGCATTTGTGGGACGAGCTCAAACGGAGGGTCCGAGCCAGAAATCTGGCACCGTCTAATATCAACGAGCTCAAGATTGCGCTGGAGGAGGAGTGGAATGGGATCCCCCAAGACTTTGTCAAAACCTTATTAGGGTCTATGAGGAACCACATGCAAGCCGTCGTACAGGCAAGGGGAGGCAATACCAAGTATTGATTAATAAAAGTTTCCATGTTTTGCTTGAATTTTTTGTTGTAATTTAATTTTTAGTATCCACAATTTTTTTTCCTAAGCATGCATTTTGCTTGCGTTTTCATTCGAAATGCATTATAAAACAAAATATTGTACAGATTTTAATGATAATGGTGTCATTGTAAAGTAAAAACATTAGACTTTAAAAAAAAAAAATTTTTTTGAAAATCGGTTAAGCCATTTAAAAAACATTCGCCTTTTTGTGCGCTCTGATGCGGTGAGTCGATTTAGTTGCACGGGAGTGTATATATAGTTATTAATCATGCTAATAAAGTATGTTACTATAACTCAAATTACTGTATATACTGTTGTTAAATCCAAGCTTCACTAGAAATTCAAATATATCTCATCGATATTTTTACCTTTGCATCATATGAACCAATTCCATTTTTTTATGTAGGGCATATTTTAAAATTTATTTTGCTACTACAATATGGCTAGAACTTACACTTTAATTTTAAAAATTAAGTTCTATAAGGAAGTGAAATATATGCATACATTCAACTCCAGATATTCAACTACCAGAAAAGACGTTAATGACTTTTTATTAGTATCTTACATTAGACTTAAAATTTGAGCTTTTTGTTGTTTAGTTGTCATTTAGTATTTATGTTAGTTCAGAATAGCTATAGTTCATTTTTTTTATTAGGAACTGAGTTTTTATTCACAAAAGGTTCCTGTCTTTATATATTCCATGGTAAAACTCGAGTTAACGGAACCAGGAAGTCGATCGGATGAAATCTGTTTGGAAGGCTAATGAATGGGAAAACATTTTGAAAGGGCCAAAACTGTTTCCAAATTTAGAAATACATACAACCTGCAGCTAAGCAGACCTAAATTAACCTAACCTACAGCTAATTGGAATAAACGCTTCGGTCCTTCCGACCTCATCAGTATGAATTGGGCAAAACTCCGAACGGCGCGGCGGTCCCAAATTATGAAAACCTCCGAGCGCGGTCCCAACGTTGTTATTAATGAAACATTGTGTATTGTTGCTTGACAATCACTTTAAACGTGCCATGCAGTGCCCCCACAAAGGTGGGGGGGGGGGTCAGTTGGTCCCATAACAAGGTGCCCGGCCTGAGATCTACAGTATGTTTACTGTGAGTGACAGCATGTGAGATTTCTGAAGATGTCATTTTTTTTTTTGGTTGCCAATTTGGAGATTCTGGGTTATTTTTTAAGTCTTAAGGTGCCCGCGGCACTTAACTTGAGGTAGCTCTGACCTTACAAAAGTCTGCCCACCCCTGCTGTAGAAGTATGAAATCGTGTGGTATTTTCGCTTTATTTTTGGCTAAGAATTTATGATTTTGTTTATAACATGGGGGAAGGGGGGGGGGAAAGGCCCAGTATTGCATTTGGTACCTGGGCCCGGAATTTGATGAGGGGGGGGCCTGGTGCCATCTGCTATGGCTGGTAGATCGCAAGCACCAAGAGTAATAACGCTTTAGTCATAAGTGGGTCAAATATATTCGGACAATACTTAAAAATGTTGAGCGAAAACTATATGATTTGATATGTAATAACTCTGGCTAAGTATTATCCTTCACAGTCATACTGTTACCCGTCATTAAAAAGGTTTAAATAATTTGGGACCGCCGTTCGGAGGTCCGAAAGTTGTTCGAAGGCCGTACGAGGAGTGCCGGATACTAGACTTTAGCCCATTCCATAATCAAAAATATATATTATTATTGTTTGAGAAGAAAAATATGAATTTAAAATTAATTATATAATACCACTACTCGTAGCAACCTATACAGTCGAAGAACAGATCAAAATGGCCACTGAAATCTCACGTTTTCCATGAAACGGAAGTAAGAATCAAGCCGCTTATAACCGGAAGTCATGTGATGTTAGACGGAGACAAAGCCTTAAGATTTTTCGAAAGGTATATTAGAAGGTTTTTTTAAAAGAGCTGGCAGAGGAATTTCAGATTTTACCTGGACCATCTGCTTCCTAAGTCCAACAGGAAAATATATATATTTTTCTTAAGTTTTACTGCAGGTTTATCATCAATTAATTAGAGTGCAGAGTACTTTCGAACTCTTCAGTAAGCGATACATCGATATTAAGGAGATTATTGAAAACCATCAGTCAGCTAAGCTACAGATATGTCGTCGAAAAGTATTCAAAATTCATGTAAATGTGACTTAAGTAAGAAACGCTGTTCTGCAGCATGCAAGAGAAATGTTCACATTACATCACATCCAGGTGAAAAGCTATTTAAATGCGAATACTGTGAAAAATGCTTTTCTTTTAAACACAGCTTAACAAGCCACATCAGATCACATACTGGTGAAAAGCCATTTAAATGTGAGTTTTGTGAAAAAAGTTTTTCTGAAAAACACCACTTGACAAGCCACATTAGATCACATACAGGTGAAAAGCCATTTAAATGTGAGTTTTGTGAAAAAAGTTTTTCTGAAAAACACCACTTAACAAGGCACATTAGATCACATACAGGTGAAAAGCCATTTAAATGTGAGTTTTGTGAAAAAAGCTTTTCTCAAGCAGCTAATTTAACAAGCCATATTAGATCACATACAGGTGAGAAGCCATTTAAATGTGAGTTTTGTGAAAAAAGCTTTTCTCGAGCAGATCTTTTAACAATCCACATAAAATCACATACAGGTGAAAAGCCATTTAAATGTGTATTTTGCGAAAAAAGCTTTTCTCAAGCATCCGATTTAACAAAGCATATTAGATTACATACAGGTGAAAAGCCATTTAAATGTGAGTTTTGTGAAAAAAGCTTATCTAATGGTAGTAATTTAAAAAGTCATTTCAGACGACATTTTGTTGATTAATACTCTATTGGTTGTTTGTTGGAATTTTTTTCCGAATTTTAAGAAGGAAAGTCAGTTATTGTTTTGTGAAAAAGGTTTTTATCTGTAGAATGTTTTCATTTATAAGTCTCTCTCTCTAATCCCACGCCAGACTCGGTGTACGGGGCACGGGAGGTCAGGCTCCCAGCATTTCCATGACCACGGGATGAAGCTGGGGCCGGGTGGTCAGCCGGCGCCCGCCTGCCTATAACTCAGGAAAGAAACCCAGTACCCATGCGAGAGAGGGCTGGGTAGGCCCTACGACCCATTTGGAGGTGAAAGGAGTGTGGAAAAATCCCCGACCTCAGCCGAATCGATCCGAACACCTCCAAACCGAGCCGAGCGCCCTGACCCCTCGGCTTCCAGGCCCACTTTCATATGTAAGCCAATTTAAATATTCAATTTTATCAGAAACATTAAAAGCCCTTTTATTGTGAGTTCTGGGAAAGAATGTTTCTGTAAATAACTGATTTAGTTATATAGATATTGTGATCATATTAGATCAAACACAGAAGCAGTTGAAATATAGATGTATATTTTGTATAAGAAAAAAAAACAAACAAAATAGGCAAGGGAATGTCAGTAAGTAATAAATTAACTTGCGAAGTTTGATCAAGTACAGACGAACAAAGCTTTTAAGTTTCAGGTTTGTTCGGAAAAGCTGTTTGACTTATGTCAAATTAGACATTATAATGAAATGTAATTTTAATGTAAAAAATTGGAAAAAAAAGTTTGTTGTATAGGCACACAATAGGCGTTTTGAGGCTGCAGTGTAAGGGACTTTAATAAAAAGTACCTCCCACTCTTTATTATGGTAAGTCATATATATCATTGAAATGTGATTTTTATTAAAAATATAAAAAAAATTTAGTGTGTGTGGACATACAATTTTAAGTAATTTAAAAAATTGTTGTTTGTTTATTTAATCAATAGCAAAGGAAAGTTCTTAAAAATAATAAGAACGACAACAAAATTACTGATGTTTTAATCTTGTTTTTCTAATTAATTAAGATAAAGACTTTATGATAAGTTAAAAGTGAAGTTTATGTTAAATAATTTTCAATGACTTTAAAAAATTTAAATACTAGCTATTATTTTTTAATTATTTTTAAATCAATTATCAAGATTTTGTAGCTGACTTTAGATATTTTTTGTAATATTGATTTAGATAAAGACTTCTTTGTTTTGTGTTAGAATTTGATGTTTTACAGAATTAATAGAAACATAATCTAAGAAAAGCATTTGTGTACCCCTAAAATATTTGTGGATTTTTTTTTTTATTGTGGTTAATTAAATTTTTGCAAAAAAAAACAAACAATAAATGATAGGAACTATTGAACACTAAGTCTCCTGAAATATGTCATTTTTTTATAATAAACTTATAGATTTAAATATTTTAGATTCATTTTAATCATATCAAAACAAACACGAAGACTATAATTAGAATCAACAAAAATTTATTAGTACTGTTGAACATGTACGAAATGTAACATGAAAAGCAGAAATGAAAGAATACACATTATATTTCTATTCACAACTTTGGTATCATCTGGGACAGCTGTTTCGTCCTTGAATGATTCTTCAACCAGATTTTCACTCAATAATAAGCCCAGAAAAGATCATAAGGTTATGGATTCATCTCGCTTTCAGAAGTGAAACCCCACAAAAGCAAATAATAACAAATTACAGTAACCAGTACAGAATGAAAAACCTGAGCCTGACCTGTTAGGCACAAAAGACATTTAATGATAAGAGACAAATTATTATATAAGGTTGTGAAATTTCCTTTTCATGAAAATTCATTGTTTCATTTCAAATGTTTTTCTTTCAGAATCTTGGCATTTCCATTAGCAAAATTTTCACTAAAGACCTGCATGGAAAATGTGTTAAATACAAAAGTTAGAGCATCCCTTGTTATTAAATAGTCCTGTTACTGTTTGCAAATAATTAAACAAGTTTAAGAATGTGGAAGACATATACAAACATAATAATTAGACATGTACAAAGAATCAAGTGACCACCAATCGGAAGTCAGAAAAATACAGATCACGTGATCCATAGACGGAGACATGGCCAAACCTTTAAATCACAGGCCGTTGGATTCAGGGGTAAAGGACGTATAAAAACTATTCCAACTATTTCTGTTATCTTCTAAATTTATATTTAACTTACTTTTAACTAAGGTTTTTTTTTTTTTGTAATTTCTAATTTTTCCTTTTTCCAAATGTTATATTCTTTATCTTTTTTCTTTCTTGTTTTTAATCTTGTCGTGTATTATATAAAAACCTTATTCTGTCTGTTATAAGACTAAGTTTTTCCAATTTTGTGACCAAACTATAAGAGACAGAATGGTCATGCAAATGGATAAAATGTAGATCTTTTTAAGACAAACAAAAGGCTACAAAAATCCTTCGAAAACATTTTTTGGTTTCCAAGATGGTGCCCTTTAAAGAATCAAATTTTGAATTTTTCTCAATTTAAAGGAAAAGTATAAAAGTTGGAAGAGAACATTATTGTAAGAAAATGTTGGTATTTGAAGTTCTATTGAACTATATATCAGTCATTTACGAACGTTTCTGCATTTGCAACATATATGCAAAACTGTGAAAAATGTCATGTTGGCTATTGTGAGAAGTTTGTGAAGGCACTTAAAAATGAAACAACTGTACAATTCATGGAAAGATGAAAACAAATATAGATCATATTTTCGTAAATAAGCATGATATCGAAACATGCGGAGAAGGCCACAATGGGCTGGGAAGTCGTATATTCTCTGGTCTCGATATTAATTTGTTAAATAAATAAAGTTCTTTTTTTAATGGTTTATATGCAAGGGTTCCGGAGCGAAGCGACGGTAACCGGCTAGTTACTTATAAAAATGTTTATTGTTGTAACTAGGATATGATCTGAAGTTAGGATTGATATGATATCAAAATTAAAATTCGATTTGAAAAATATATTATTTGAAACACAGAACTGAACTCCTCTTATTATCATTAAAACTCCAATTTCCATTGAATGGTTGTAAGTTATTTTATTTAACTTGTTCAATTAATTTTATATCCTCATTATCTTTCATTTAGAATTACAGTGAAAACTCGATTAACCATCACTCTCTGTTTATCCATCATCGTTCACTTAAAACCTATTTTGCCATTCTGTGAAGCTTCTTCTCCGTAAAATACGAGACATTGCCACAAAAAAAGCTCGAGCCTCGAAGAAACAGAAGAAGATGACTGATTACAGCTTTAACACTTAAACCTTGTTATCTAACACTGTTTTATGTTTCTATTATTATTATTATTATTTGTTTGGTGTTTGACAATATCTATTTGCTACCGATAGATTTTTCTTTGTATTAATTTATAGTTTGCCTGAAGACTATCTCTGATTTTATAGAGGTCTCGATTTCATCCCAAAACAGCATTGAAATTTCGTTACTGTACATGTTTATTGCGAAATTTCTGTTATCCATCTATTCGGTTAACCGTCACAGTCCCGGTCCCGACGATGACTGTTAATCGAGTTTTCACTTATACTTATAATCAGTCCTCTCCCATCATTGCAATATGAATTGCATTCGAAATTTCCGATCCTTTATTCAAAGCTCTTAATAAAATTATATGCATTTTTGCTAAATACTCACATTTTTCATGTATCACCAATTAACCAGTATATATTTTTATTTAACTGCTACTGTCAAATAATTTTCTACATGAAAAATTAGTTCAATGAAAAGCCGTCTTCTTTAATTTGAGATATAAATAATTTGATATTTCAGATATAGTGTATATATCTGAATAGTATACATCCACCTGGTCTTCTCTCAATGTACAGTAGAGCCCCGATTATCCGCGGGATTGGGTGGCAAGGGCTTCGCAGATAACCCGAAAAAAGGCTAAAAATGAGGTGTAAACATGAAAAAAATATTTCGCCATTAAAAACTACGTTTTATTGTATAAAAAACATAATATGTAAAATTTTTAAAATATGGACAGTAAAGCAGAAACCTTTGCTCTACGTTTGCATCCACAAATTCCGAGAAGGTCTATAGGATCACGATGCACAATAAACCTATCAGTGATTTTCGACCTACGGACTGTAGGGCCTATTGTATTTTCCCTGTTGTTGGCTTAGATTAAAATTGGTTTTTTTGAGGTTCGTAATTAAAAAAAATTTTCGCTGCACTCGCGGATAATCGGGGCTCTAGGATGCTGTATATTTAACTTTTATTGAACCAATTATATTTCCCTTTATTATCCAGCCATTTGGTTTCAATGTCTTTTGTACATCATGTTTCTAATAAAATAATTAGTTCTAAAGATGTAATAATCTCTCAAATTTATTAATTGTTTTTGTTATTCTATCCATATGTGTTCAAGCCCATAATTTGTGGAAAGTCTTTTGGGTTATTCCATGTGAAATCAACCAGGGTGGTTGCTTGACCATCTATTTAATTTTTTGATTGATTTCCTTTGATGTTTTTATTACTTTACCTCCATACCATCTTTTATCGTAAACACAAACAATGTAGTCATTTCTTAATACAAAATCTTAAAATCAATTGGTGTTTGTGATTCGTCAACTCTATATTGCACATAGTTAGTATGAAATGATGATGATTTTCTACTTATTAGAAGAGTAGATGAATCCATGGGGATAAAGCAGTGGTGATCCCTTGAACCATCAAATCTCTGGAACTTGTTGAAGCAGTCCTTGAGATTCTCTTGTTCTTTCTTGATGTCGTCTTCGGTCACCAAGACAAAGTTTATGCCTTGAATATTTTCCATACAAAACTCAAACATGTCCTTAGGGATAAAGATGTGGTCCTTAGTTAGTCGCTGAAGACTGTCCTTTGTGACAAGTCTCTTCACTGTCCCAGTGAACCCCTGCCGTGACTTGTGGCAAAGAAATGCCACTCGGCATCTACACCAAAGTCCTGTTTATACTTACACAAGCTATAAAAATTCTTTCTATTCTTGTATTGTCCTCCTGATCCATCCAAGAAATAATAGATTTTCTTCAGATTTGGTATGAATTTCTGAATAAATGGAATCAGCTGCTTTTGGAATGCATAAACAGCAGTTGTATTATGCTCCATGCAATCACTTATAATACAAAGGCTTTTGTTACATAGATCTTCTGCAGATTCAGTCTTAAAATAGACACAAAAGGGATGCAGTGTGGCTTGGGCATTTACCCAGTGGTAAGACTGGATCTCATCCTGGATAATGAATGTAAAATTTTCTGAGAAATCCCCTATCACTACCCACACATCCTGAGAGAGATTGGCTTTTGTTGTTCTGAGAAACTGTGACTGACTCTGGGCAATAAAGTGGTGACTTTTTAACTGCATTAATTTTGATGCCAAATTATCTTTAAATTCTGACAAAGTTTCTAAAACAGTGATTAATTTGCAACGATCTGTTGTCATCCATTGTTTGTAAGAAACCGTCTTTTCATCATCATCTTCTTCAGCAGAATCATCCAATTCGGGGTTTAGTTCATGTAATTTTAATGCTTTAATACCTGGACATGTTGCACACTCACCTATCATACAGTTCTCACTGTTAACATTGCACACTAATTTTGCAAGCAGAGATTTCCAGTCATTGATTTTTTTACTTCTGAAGCCATCAATTTAATGTTTTGATGTTGGAACAAATGCACTTGGGCCTCACCTCACAGAATTTAGAGAATCCTATACTGACTGATGGATACTCCTCTTTAAATTTTTGGTATAATTCTCTCAAATTACATAGACACAACGTTTTACTTTTTAATTCTTTGCTCCCATCTTCCAAACGAACAGACTTCATATCTTTCATTCCTGGACACAGTCTGCTTCCTTCATCACTGTTGTAAAAATTCATAACCAAGTCCTTAGTTTCTTTTCTCATTCTTCTCCCTAATGTCAATAAATTCACTTCAGGAATGATTCCATGTTTTTCCATAAGAGCCTCTGTTTTCTTAACCAAGTACTTGCTCACACCTAGTTCCTGTGCTATTTTATTATTTGACCAGCTCTTGGGAGCTACACTGATGACTTTAAATCTTTCACTATTTGATGTACAACTTTTTCTTCTTTCTTTTAAACTCTTGATTAAATACTCTACATCCTTGGCTGCAATATCACTTTTCCTGTTTTCTTCCTTCTCTTTTTCCTTCTCCAACTCGGGCTGTACATTGAATGAGTCACTTAATGTTTTCTTAATTGCACCAGGAAACTTTTTCACTGTACGATTAACTTTTAAATGTTTTTTCTCATGGCTTAGTTTCATTATTTTGATAGGTGAAACTCCTAATGTTTCACCTGCTTTTTTTAAAGATTCTACATCTAACTCAGGAGGTGTAAAAGCTTCTTCTTTGGCACTGCCATCATCTCTTTCCTTACAGCTAGACAGTTTTAGTCTTCTGATAAGATCAGCAACTTATATTCCCATTTTGTCTGTCACATAGGTTAGAATCGTTAAAATTTCATTAAATTATCATTAAGCGCAACAATTGCGTCTTTTACATTTGCAACAATCACATTTATAATAATAAGGAATTTAAAGCAATATCAATGATATTTTCTTATCAGAAGACATTGCGAAGCATTGTGATTGGTTTTCTAATCACTTTCCCTCCCTCGTTTAATGGCATGAACAACAAATGGACTTCCCTGGTATAAGTTTTAACAAGAGCCACTTTTCACACATCTCCACAGTTACTGTTCTCAAATTCTTCTTAATTACTTTCTTTTAGAATGAAAATGGGTCACAACATGAGTTTCCAAAAAGGTGTTGATATTTTTCTACATACTTTTTGTAATGATATGTGCAAATACTGTCTATTGCTTCAAGTCCAACTCTTTTTCTCACAAGAGAAAATTCTGAATCACTTATATCTGATGGCGACTTGATAGTTGACTGTCCATAAGAATGATTTTCACAACTTTCACCAACATAAACACCTATAGAGCACTCCATGATTATCCTGTAGCACTATTTGCAAACTATTAAGACCATCAAGCATTTAACAAACTTCAATCATATTTAATGATTTATAATGGAACTTGCAAAATTTTGTTATTCTAACTGTAAGACAATGAAAGATTACTGCAGAAACTTAATATATATCTGCACTCTCCAAAGGCTCACACCAGACTGACTAGCTGGCTACAACCTATTGCTCTGGCTTGTCACAACTTGCAAAAACCTGTTGTGCATGTCAATGCATTTTACAACATGCTCATTCTCACTGTAGTGCATTGTGACAAGAAAAAAGAATCCTCTGACAGAGTAAAAACACCAGCTATAGACAATAGTATATATTTTTAAGTTTTTTTTATCATTGTAAAAATATTAGATTATAATATAAAGAAATGAGACCACTTTAAGCCTTCATCGTAAAATGTATACCAGTGTGAATCACAAAATGAAACTTACAGGTTTTCTGAAGTACTAGGAAGAGTATCCATGGGCAAAATTTCAAATTTTTGGCAGGTCCCCCTTTTGATATATTTGACCTTGAAATTAATACTTTTGAAAAATTGTTGAAGTTTGGAGCAAAAAATTGCCAAGAAGCACTTCTAATCCAGGCTTTCTTTTACTATTTCTGGAAACACTTTCAGTCATAGTTCTTGTATAAAAATTACCATCCTGTGGTTTCAAGCCCTTTCATTTTTACAGACCTTTAAAAACAGCAAAATTCCTCATTTCGATAGCAAATTTTAAGGTCTTTCAAGTGTAACTTATCAAAGTCATATCTTCCATTTAGAAACAGTTTCTGAAAGACCAGGATCTCTGCTTTAAGATAGTGCAAACCAGAACTTTCTATCTTATATAGAAACCACACAGCAGCCTTTCTTCTATACCATTGCAAACCCTTATTTTTGCCTGTCGCACTGTTGAAAAATGAGCCTAAATCAAAGATGGTGGCAGATAAAAATAAAACAAAAATACTTTTGGGCAAGTTACTAGTAAGGGCATCTGTGGTGAAAATATAAAAAAACTAGGCCATCCCCCTGTCTACCCCTGGTAAATATGAGATAATCCAAGAAGAATCGATTCCAAGCAGTAATGACAAAAAGTGATATTTTATTCCATTTTCAATTGAATGAACTCATTATTTGATAGCGCGCGAACTGATAGAATAAAAGTAGGATTGGATATTGTGGGACCAGTAGTAGTCCAATGGTTAGTGTTCCTGACTGCAACGACGAAGGTCCTCGGTTTGAATCCCATGCAAGGCTAAAAAATATTTTAAAAAAGCAAATTTTATAATCTGATTTTCTCAGTGCGCCGGACAGACAGACAGAGCAAAAAAAAGATTTTAGTAAAATAGATTAACAAGATGGTCAAGCAACCATTTAATTAAAATTGGCTGATTTCATATGGAATGACCCCCTTTTTTTTTGGTTTGACTATTAACTTCTATTTCCTAGAGGTGTTTGATCCTACGCACGCCAGACTGTAGACTTTTTGTGGATTCTCTGTTACGTAGGTCTTAACATTTTCTCCCTTTCTTTGATTGGAATGTTTCAACATTGTTAATTTACATGTTTTTAAAACCTTTTTAACTGTATAGTGCAATACATTTAAAAAGTTGAAATGACAAATTTAAATATTATATGCATTTAAAAACAGGACGTTTTGGCACTTTTAATTAGGGTGCCTCCATCATCACAATGAAAGGTGCCAAAACATCATATTTTTACATGTATATAATACTTTAATTTATCTATGTGTTAATATCAACCTTTTAAATGACAATATTTAAAGATTATAAATTGTGTCTAAACATTGGCAAACCCAGGATTTTGGAATAGGAGGGGTTATGACAGTTGTAGTCATACAACCAAAAATAAAACATTGGGCTCTTTTTCATATGAAGAGGTTACTCACTGATGAAATTTCAAACCAAACAAAAAGGTCAAATCCTAGATTTCTTCAATTTTTTGATGCAATTGGGGTGAGGGCCTTTGTGTCTAAACAAATTATATTTCCTTTGTTTTTGTTGTAGAAAATTCTTTTTATAAAGTTTTTGTGCATTTGTTGCTTACAATTCCTATTTACACTGAGAAAAGAATATAGCAGAACCTTTTTTTTAATTTCTTCAAAATCTTTCTCTGGTGAAATGGTATTATAGTGTTCAGCAGCATTATCATCATGTACTCTCCTTCACATGTTCGAACAGAGATCTCTAATGGGCCTGACATACAATGATGACATTCTGCAACAATATGTCCAGTATTCGGAGTGCAACTTTCTGGTTACGGACAGCAATACAGGACACCGTAGAGCTATTTTAGTAGATGACTACCTAGAAATGGAGGATATCTGATGCTTAGAGCGACCAACTGGACCTCTCAATTTAAACCGTATTGAACATGTATGGCAGAGATGCACTTAGGTAATTTGAGGCCTGGGGCAAAATCCAAATAAAAATTAAAAAACACATATTTTTACAATATAATTAAATTTATAGGTTCATATTGTGAATTTGGGGGCCCGGGGCAGTCGCCCCCATTTGCCAGAGCACCACTGTTGTATGGGACACACTTGGGAGATTTGTCGAAAGATGTTGTCCATTGTCTAGAACTCTTAAGTAGCTAAGGACAGCATTGATGCAACAGTGAGACTTCACTACACAACAGTAGTATGTAACGCCTACCTGTAGTATACTTGAGTGTGCACACAAGTGGAAAAAGGATTGCATGCTTTCTTTTAGGGTAGAGCTGAAGAGAAAATGGCAGCCCACTAGAAGTGGAGAGCTGGAGATCAAGTACAATGTTAGGCCTACACTCCTTTCGGAAAAGAGATAGATGAAAGCAGAAGTGTGAGTCTCACAAAATAATGATCAGGTACCCAAAAAAGGGTGACAGGGCTAGCCAGAGCTGTTTGTTTATGTTCGAGTGCGGGTTCTAGTTTGAGAAAGGAACCATCCGAAGACACCAGTGCCTTAGGAAGTGGAGGAAGAGGTATCAGACATTGTAGTGACTAATCCCTCTAGGTACTATTGCCTTCAGGAGTGTGATAACAATGTGCAGGGTAATGTAAAGTTCATACAATCACCAAAATAATAAGATTAAATACAACACAGTTCAGTTAAATACATGCATGTATTAGCCTACTATATAATTGTCTAAAGTTCACATGGTATAAATATAAGTAAATTATAATGACAAAAATAAAAAACAAAAACAAAGAAAAGTATATTAATGATAAATTTTCAA
>JAFIDM010096013.1:0-12366 GCA_023159025.1 Thereuonema tuberculata | reverse complement strand
ATAGTAGCTTGGAAGCAGGTAAACTGTCCTTGAATACGTAATTACAGAATGAACTGTAATTAAAGTACTAAGGTCAAAATATATCCTGATGAAATAGTCTTGCTAAAAGGGACGAAATGTTGTAGATTTTAGTGTTTTTTTTTTTGTTTTTTTTTTAAATTAAAAAGAAATTTACAATTATTGTAATAAAGATACCTGTTTATACAGTTATGATAATAGCAAGAGATAAAATATTCCGAGGAATTGGTCTAACATCTTTGAAAAGGAATCTCGAGTCTCAAAAGCTGAAATACTGCAAACATCTTTCATAATGTATTTTTATAAACTAATTTTATAAAAATGTATTAAAAATTTGTTGATGTGAAGAATATTTAAATTTTTTTTTCAAATATTATAGCTACTGTTTTAGCCATTAATTTTAATTGAATGTCCTTTTACTCAACATCATCGTCAGTGCTTTTATCCTTTTTTTAAATTTCCTGTTCCTTCTGATATTTCCGTACTTTTAAATAACAATGATCTTTTCCCCTTTTCCTCAGCCTTACGCTTCCTTCATCAATGTGGCGTTGCCAATTTGTTGTAGCTATCAGATTTTTTATTTTCTTTCCACTACAGATTTACTATCATCTACTTTGGACACCAAGTGTTCTTTTCTTGATTTCTGTTTATTCTCTGCCCTTTCTTATCTTGACTGTTCATTTTTCATTTCATTTTTGTTTTATTGTAATTTTTTCGTTTTTTGACTCAGCTTAGCC
This sequence comes from Thereuonema tuberculata, assembly GCA_023159025.1. Classification (NCBI taxonomy): domain Eukaryota; kingdom Metazoa; phylum Arthropoda; class Chilopoda; order Scutigeromorpha; family Scutigeridae; genus Thereuonema; species Thereuonema tuberculata. Next base: position 11,611 of record JAFIDM010096013.1, on the reverse strand, counting down.
AAAGATGCTTTTGCGCGATTACAAGCTACCAACCATCCAATGTATCATTAAAAAAGACTTATATTTTCACAAAAAGAAAAAGGAATATTCATTTTGTTTTGCACTTTCTTTTAGTTTTGCTAATCTACGTTAATTCTGATCATCATTCTACATCTAAGATATTTCAGTTTGAAAATGTGTACTTAAAGCAGAGAAATGTAAGATAAATTGTACAAAGTTATTTGATATTTATTTATGCTTTTGCAGCCAGGTGCATCGACTTTTGTTTGTAAAATTCACCATGAAGAATGCACGTAAAATTCTTTTTATAATTAGAATATTGTCTTGAATTATGGTTTCTGTAAGCATTGAGAAATGATACTGCAACTACAAAATCCATAACATCTATTGAGTTTGACAAAATGCATCTTCTGAAATGTACAACTTGATCTCTTGCAGTGTAGACCCGTTACCACACTTGTGGTGTTGAATAGCCTCAATCACATATTTGTTGATAATATCGTCCGACTCCGGACAGCAGTTGAATGGCTTCGAAGGTGGATTACATTTAGGTGGACAAGGAGGAGCTCGAGGTTTTGAGCATTTGGAAGGACCACCCTGGTGTTTTGCGGCAGCACTGTGGTCGACACGCAGGAGCACACAGTACAGGACATGGCGATCGACAGCATGGATGAGAACAACGTGGACAACCTGATGGCGGACAGGGAGGTGGTGGACAGTTCATGTCGTCGCTTAATGAATCACTCCGAATCCAAAACTTTAAAAAAATCCAGGTTCTACTCGTGACAATTTTGAAAACAGAAAGCCCGATTGTAGCCTACTATTCACCAAATAGAATTTTTGTTTTTTCTAGTTTTGATTTTTTTTTATCTCAAATTCCAATAGGCTGTATTGAACCTGCTTGCCTACATGAGGAGTGAAGAAGAAAGCGCCACTCTGTCCTCCCAAATGTTCAATTCCTCGAGCTCTTGTCCATCGCCATGTCCTGCACCGTCTGCTCCTGCGCGTCGACCACAGTGCTGTCGCAAAGCATCACATGTCTTTCCAAATGCTCAAAACCTCGAGCTGCTCCTTGTCCACCTAAACGTAATCCACCTACGAAGCCATTCAACTGCTGCCCGGAGTCGGATGATATTATCAACAAATATGTGATTGAGGCTATTCAACACCATAATTGTGGGTTCACACTGCAAGAGATCAAGTTGTACATTCAGAAGATCATTTTGTCAAGATCGATGATGACGAGTTCAGCTGTGCAGTGAAGTTTGCACTGAATACTGGCATCTACTGAGTTCTTAGATTTATTATTTCAACGAGCCTTTTTTTTCCTCCTCAAATCTTCAGTGTTCAAAAGTTCTCATGCAAAGAGAAATTGATTATAGTAACTGTTTATTAAAACAATTGTGCAATTTTGAATTTTATCCTTGGCTGGATCTAAGGTCCAATTAAACTAAATTTATTTTGTAGTGAATGTCATCTTCTGCTTGTTGCTAATTTATGCTATGCACTGCAAACTCAAAGTAGCCATGTGATGTCCTTGTTGAGTTCTAGTACGTTTTCTTTTGAATGTGCTTCTGTTTTAAAAATAATTATATTTGAGAAAAGAAAATTCCAAATTTGTTTTAAATTGATTTTAAAAAATACATGATTACTGCTGATAGTGTCCCGTCATGACCAAACTTCCATAATTGATGAATTGTTTTTAATTAAATGAAGTTTTACAAACCTGTTAAAAACTTAACTGCATTACCTGTAAACATGAAATTCTCTTCTCTTTGGACGAGTATAAACTAATATTCACAGAACTGTGGCAAATGTTTTTGTAATTTTGATCAGTAAGAGGATTGTTACTTCTTAAATGATGTTAAATTAATTGATTAAAATATATTGAATAAAACATTTTAAAAAATCAAATATTAATTTAGTCAGTATTTTATAAATGAATATTTTTATATAAAATGAATATTTTATAAATAACATTGTTGTTTTAATGCAACTCCCTTCCCTCCCACCTGATCAGATCCTGAATTACTCAAATCCAAATTAGATACTTAGTAAATTGAAATCTTTTACTGACAGTTTTTAACGTAACTACCTATCTATCTGCTGCTATTTACATGAACTATCCCTAAAGTTGATTAATTTGCTCTTTCTTTAGAAGAACAGGAATTTATTATTAGTTTCTATCAGTAGGAGAGGAATGGGTGACCATGTTTTGAATCCAGGATTTGAGTAGGATGTAGGTGGAAACTTTCAATGTCCTCCTTAGACAATGAGGGCCTAAATTATAAATCTTAGTTTTCTCCTCCTGCATTTCATTCATAACAGCCCACATTCCAAGAGCTTCAGAGATGTTTGAATGAATAAAAGGAAAAGAAGTACAAGTGAATATAATTTTGTGCTGAAGCATAAATGGAAGTGCGACCACTAATAATAATAATTGATAATAAGGTACATTCTGATAAGAAAAATAATGCAAAAAAATTAGGAAATAAGAAAAACAAACAAATCCACGCGGACATTAAGAAAAAAAAGATTAAGCATAAACAAATAAAACAAACAAAAACAACTCAGTCTGTTCGAATCCGGATATCTACTATCTTTAGCATATGGGTCCGAGACTCTACCGATCAAGCTATAGCTCACAACTCAATTCGATTGGTTTAATTTCTAATATTTAAGATAACAGCGGAAATCCAATGCAAACAATGCCAAATTTCTCTAACACGGGAGGGGGGTGAAATCCCTTTGTCGATCCGACCATCCGTTCGGTAATTGTTATGGGTGGAGACAGACGCAATAGCTAACGATTTTTATCGCTATCATTATACCTCCCAAAAGGGCTGCTAAAAACAGCTAAACTAATTGCTTTCAGATTGAACTAGGAACTACTGCTTGGTTTAATTTGTTCTGAAGAAGTTCTGTTTGATTCTATATTTCTCACTTGGTAACCTTAATACAGTAATAACTCAGAAACAGTTATTCCCAATGGTAAGATATGAAATAAGTAATACTGTAATTTTCTTGTTTCACTAATTGCATAGTCAGTAGTTCCTCATGAAGTTCTTTGGCAGAAGTTAAGATTTATTGCATCTTTTAAATATTAATGTTTCATGTAAATATTTGTATTCTAGAAATATCCCAGATAAGGGGTATTTTGCCAGTATACACGGGATTTTTCACATTCAATAGAATTTGTCAGTGTTGAAACAAGAGCAATGAAAGAACTGAGATGAGATCCAGAAGAACAACAAAAATAGAAGCTTCATCAGATAAATTATGTTTGTTGAATTCGTAAGTCATTATCTAAAGCAAATTAATGATAAATGTTATAATAAAGTAAAAAAAATACAGAATGAGTCAAAGACAACGAATTGTTTGGGTTACAAAAAAAACAAATCGACAGAAAAAGAAATTGTGAGATATATATGTATTTATATTGGAGCTGATATTTAATTTATCAAGAAAGGAGTTTAAAGAATAGCTTATTGACTGCTATTGACACGTGATCCATCCAGTTTGTTTATATTAGTATATATTGATTAGCTCTTTATTATGTTAGAAAACAAGATATCCACTTTTCAGAATATAACATTACTTCCCGTGGATTTTGTTTTTCTATGATTAAATCGGTTTCTCAAATTCTAGACAATAATTAAAGACAAACTCAGAAAATTTGTCCAATCTTTTAAGAAGTTCGATCCCACTTCCTTAATAAATGGTAAAATTTATTAAAATATTTAAAACAAATGGTAAACTGAATTAATCTGATTTTAATTTTCTTGTTTTTTTCCTGTTTTGGGGGGTCACTGCCAGGTTGGCGGGGACTTTGACACAAGATCTTGCTTTTCCGAGTCTCTTATTAGGGAGGCGGGATTCGGCGGATGAGTCTGTTGAAGGACGAAACGGCCGTTTTCAATTCCTCCCCATAATTGAATCGGAAAGGCAAGTTTGATTATTCAGGTGCCGTTCTTGTTTTTTCTTTTCGTTAATGGATTTTGTTTTTCTATGACTGAATCGGTTGCTCAAATTCTTGATAATTAAACACAAACTCAAAAAACGCTTCGAAAGTTTGTCAAATCTTCTAAGAAGTTTGATCCCACATTCTTAGTAAATGGTAAAATTTATTAAAATATTAAAGCAAATGGTAAACTGCATTTACCTGATTGTAAAGCATTTAAAATTTTAATAGTTCACTAATTGAATTTAAAAACATTCCTACATCAGGGAAATTAAAGATTTTAAAGGAAAACTTTGGTTCATTTATTCTCCAAGTCATGATGCTATTAAAGTAAATCATTTAATCTATAGAATTATGGTCAATTTTCTGTGCAGAGAAGTATTCACGACCGGGATTCGAACCCGGGTACCGGCACACTGTATGTATGTATGTATGTATGTATGTATGTTTATAGGGATATGCTTTAAAACGCACTTCCTGTTCAGACAGGATACCCTAAGGATTTATTAGAGTTTCTCTCTTAATCCAAGCAAGTTTTTAAGAAGTTTTTAATTTTTTTCAGATCTAATTTTCCCTTGAATCCTAATATATGATCCAGTAATTCATCCTGTTCCCAGTTATTTGGGTTTATGTTAACTGGCCGCAACGGCAGACCACCGCGCCGTCTAGATCGCACAACCACGCTGGCGCGGCAATATCTGATTATACTTTTCCCCATTTTGAAAGCTTCAGTATTTGCATTTTTTAATGTCTCATTTATTCCTTCAATACATACGGTAAATAATTTAGGGTTCAATGGACAGCCTTGTCTCAATCCTCTATATCAGCGGTCGACAACCTTTTATTGTAAGAGGACCAAATATTTTATGTATAGATTAGTGCGGGCCGCAAAACAAAAAACAAAACAAAAAAAAACAAACATTTTTTTAGCTTTCACAACCAAAAAAAATAAATAAAATAAAACAAACATATTACTTTATTTTTTAATTATTGTCGTTCCAAGACGCCTCGCGGGCCGCGGGTTGCCGACCGGTGCTCTATATGATCAGAACATTTCTCTATATTTAATTTATTAAAATAAAATTTGAAATATACTTCATTTGTTTTATGTATGAACTTCACCTTATGAACTTCACCTTACTCCTTATTTTCTCAAATATCATCAATCTTTGGGAGAATTGATGTAGTAAAGTTGGGAGAGATTACACATGTAATGTAACTTCAAGAAGGGTTTATAGTAGACTGCAGCGCATCACATGTCCCAAACCCGAGGCCAGTCTGAGCTTCAGTGTGTGTAGAATGTTCGTGCTGAATTGATATGAGATTTTATTGAGTTTTTCTTCCTCTTATGTAGCCACGTTTGTGCTCGAATTTTCGTTGACTTTGCGAATTTGTTTAGTTAACAGACCTTTTTTAAGGCATCTTTCGCTATAATTCACTATGTAAACATGCAAATAGAGTAAGCAAGGTTATGTGCGTACCGGTCACTAGTGTCTTGGGTCACACGTGGTGGAAATGGCGGTGTGTCATCTATCCTATCAGTTCGGGGGAATGACACGTGCCATCTCTCCCCTTTTTTATTCTTTTTCTTTTAGTTTTGTCTTTCTTTTATTTTCTATTCCTCAAAATACAATTGCAATTTGCATAATTTAAAGAAAAATAACTACCACTAAGTTTCATATAGATTTAAAAAAAGGTATTTTGCAAATCTCATAACTGGAAGTCGTTTATTTTGGAAGTCAGAAGGAAGTGGGGAGGAGACCTTGGAGATATTGTCATATATTGGATTTATTTAAAGGGATTTTAATTACGTTTCTGTTAATATTTATAAAAATAAAAGTAGCAGCTTGATTTACACAAGTCTCTTATTCATATTCCATGTGGCTATCTATCCCCTACTACCCGTGTCATCTTTCCCATAGATATGGGAAAGATGACTCAATGTCAAAAATTTTTTTAAATTCTAAAAATAAGAAACGGCATTAAAAACATTAAAAAAAGTAAATATGATAAGTAAATATGTAATTGCCTTATAGATTGATATTTCCAGGAAGTAACAGCGCCATTTATTGCGAAAATCCGTAACTGAATCTTATAAACATTACATTCTGGTTTTTGTATTTCTACAGTTAAGAATACATAATTAAAATTGAAATAATTACCTACGTTCCACACTAATTCCCCTTGCTTAGTTATGTAAAGTTTGTCCTTACGTGGTTACGCTTATGCGATCACAAAAAGACGCCATCTTGGACTGACTGCTCGGAGTTCAAGTAGATGACGTCATGACTAGTGACATTTGTTCCAGACAAAATCCATCGCTAGGTAATGACCATACATGGAAAAACCTTTTTTGTTTTGCAAAATACTATAGTGATCAAAATTAGCCAAAAAACTGAAATGTTATTGAGCATTGACTGATTATTTTAAAGTAAATGATTACTTGGCAATAATTAAATATTGGCTTGAATCGTTAAAACATATTAATTCTGTGCTTTTGTAATATCCAATAGAAGGTTCATCAGATTTGTATACATTTTTTTTATTTTTTATTTAATGTTCACATAGATAACAAGCACATAACTATAAGCAAGCCAAAGATTCGCTTTTTATTTTGATTAAATATACAGTTCATGCTTAGATTGTACAACAAATTATGGTTATAAATTTTGTAATCCTAACGAATTTATAAAGGAAGAAGAAAAATTTTCTTGTCCTCAATTTATTACCTGAAGAAATCTCTCGCAGAGGGATGAAATAAAGTGAAATATTAAAGAAAATATTATTTATGAATTTCTAGGAATGTAATATTGTAATTAATATTATATTCCTAGAAATTTTTAATTACAACTCATAATTTCTTCAATAAGTTGATAAAATTCTATTGACGATAATAAATATATTTTTAACTTGAGTCCATTTAACATAAATGCTGAAAGAATATTCAGCAGGAAACTTAAATGTACAGTTAATCTTCCTATTATCTACGAAAAAGTTCTCTTGCTAAATTAGCATATGAGTACCAAGATTACTGTTAAACTTCTGGCTACTGTAGATACTTTGCCTGCATCACTGCCACCTATGAGTCAACGTTTTTACACTTTGGCGGCCATTCATCAGCCTCAAAGGTTTTAAGTGACCACCAAAGAATGGTACATCTAGTTTTCTTGTCGTTTGAGGGTAAACGCACAGAAAGCATAAACACTGAAACAGTACTAAAAAAAATTCAACCAAAGTAAACAGAGAAGGTTAGAACTGTTGTAAGGGAACCTTGTAGTCTCTATACCCTACAAATTCTTTACTTACAGTTATCACTAATGATTTAGTTTTTACTCTATTTTTCTCTTATATCTTTATAGTTCCACATCCGTTATGGCAAATAAAAACATATAAAACTAGTAACCATTTAGAATTAAAAATTTGTACATCATTGGTTAAGTGGAAGAGAGAAATATTTCAAACTGCACTCTCAATGAAAAAATATATTTCTCTTTATATTATATCTGTGATCATCATTAGTTAAACCGAAATAAATGGATAAGTCTTACTAAATGTGTTTCTTTTGCTATGCCTATTTTTTTGGTGTAAAGATATATAGGTAAATATCCCTCCCCCCCCCTTAGGAAATTGTTTGCCCACTCTTGAAGCTACTTCTGTCTACGGGTCTCCTGTGGACAAACATGGAGAACAATGAGGTAAATAAACAACATAGAGAGGCTGTCTGTGAGTTACAGCGCTCCTGGTGGCAGCAATAAGTACTTCTGGCAGCCATGTTTTTTAACGAATACTCCATGGTTTGTTGATACGGAAAACACGTGTTTCTGATCGAATGAGAAAATAAAAGTATTGCTGTTTATCGTACATCATGCCCAGTGTGTGTTCAGCGTACAATTGTAAGAATAGGAGTAATAAAACTAGTGATATATCATACTTTAGGTAGGTTTGAAATGTTTTTTAATTTAAAATATTTGTAGGCATACTAGTACCTAGACAATTTTCTATTTTTACAGAGTAAATGGATTAAACATGGTTTTGATTGCTAGTTACTAACTATTAGTTTATGAAACTTGAAGTATAGATAACCAAATAAATATGAATGTACCGTATACATTGTATTTCAGATTTCCATTGAAAAACGAAGAGCTAACAAAACAATTTTTACAAAATTGGAAATCAATTTAGAAATAATAACCTAGAAAACAATTCAAGAAATATATTGATGCAGATTTTATGTAATGAAAATCCTACGGACAACTTTGGATTACGAAATACAAACAGAATATTATTAAAGCTGTTTGCACGAATTGAAGATGAATTAAAACAAAATAAATTTAATAAAACTAAAATATTACAGAAAATTAAACTGGAATATTAAAAAAAAAAAAAAAAAACCTTATCCTTATAGTAAATCAACAGAAGAAAAAAAAAATCTAACAATTTTACATGGTATATATTTTGGACAATATATGTTATATATAGAAAAAAATATGTTATATTTGAAAACAAAAATTAAATTTATAACAATTTCACATAGTGTATATTTTTACAATATATATTTTGCCTATATGTATATTAATATTATTTCCTTATTATATTAATAATATAATATTATTATATTAATATTAATCTGTACACACTGACAAATATATGTTTTACAGCACCTACATACAGATCCATCACTAGTGGTACCTCGTAGGACTGAATTTGTAAATTTAATATTATTTTTAATTAAAATAAAGAAATAAATAACGTCTTTTGAAGTTTGTTTTCGGTCTTCTGAAACATTACGTTTTTTATTTAAGCCCCTATGACCGAGCATCGAAGGTAATGATTCAATGTTAGTAGACCACATGTACCCAAGCCTACCCGACTGGGAAATTGTTTAAACGATTGTCAGTCACGAAAGCTTTGCCGAGGCGAGTGACGTCATCATGAGCCCGGAAACAGCAATAAGCTACGGCGGGAATATTTGAAAAGTGTTTTTGACAGATTGTTGCCAAACTTTTAAGAAATATTTTTATTCAGATAAGAAAGAAAATCGGAAATCAACTTATATAATTTGCTAATTTTGTCTGTCTGTCTGTCCATCTGTCTGTCTGTAACTCGATGTAATTAAGCTATTAAGATAGATTCAAGGTTCTCAATGGTAACATGGAATCAAGGGTACTCAAATTGGATGAAATATTAGTTCATTTTGTCATTCCATGTTGTTTCCATGAAATTTTAACTCAAATTCTAAGAAAACATACGTTCAAAACCAAATAATTTTGATACCATTGCACCCATTTTAATGAAATTTGGCATACTTACTCAGTTGTTTACGCCGATTTCGAAACTCAAAACCATTTTTGCCGTAGAAGCTTCGTTCACAAGTTAGCACAGTATTTAGATTACATTTACTTTATATTTGATAGTTGATAATAAAATGATTTTTCAGATTTTTTTTGTGCCTGTCGTCCGACAGGCTTCGCTGCTAGTACGTTATAATCGTAAAATGCAATACACAAAACATGGAGTTTCAATACAGGATTAGTGTTTACAGAACCTTATTTATTACAAATTTTAGGCAGTTATCTTACAATTAAGTAGTTATCGTTTTTCAATTTCTTAGCTTTTTTGCGCGCTTCATCAACCATAGCAAAGTTTAAATAGTCCATTCGTATTAAAGTATGAATTTTTACAAATGTTTTAATTATGTGTAAAGGATGCGGGTATTTTTCCAGTATTTTACAAGATAAATTTGAAACCACCCCCTTATCCTTTCTCAAAGCATTTCTTGGGTGGTAATTATTAAATTTCATTTCAAAGTGTTTGACATGATTGGCAAGTGATATTGATGGAGTTACATATCCCCCTAAAGAAAGGCGTTTGGTCCAAGAAGGAAAGGCATAGTCATGGTCATGTCCAGTTGAAGATTCGTTTAAAACTAAATCCAAATCTGGTAGAGTTCCAAGTTTTTCTTCGCAACCCATCCTGCCAAGAATTCGAGGGCTCCTTCAGCACACTCATCAAACTCGTACTCATCACCCTCCACAATGACGGTATTTAAAGCATTCCCAATATTATTTTCTTTTCCAGAAACTCCCGCATTTACTTTGTTGACCTCACTAAGTGTCTTATTTAAAATATCAATCTTCTCTTCGAAAACTTGCCTCGACTTTTCAATAAATATATTGTCATCTACCATTTCTGAAGCCACACAAATCACATCGTCAAACTGGCGGTCATTTACAGGCGCACTAGCTATTGTGGACATATCAATACAATTTAAAACTCTTGTGACCAAATACTCCTCATTGCTGGGATCTTGAGTGTTCGAGGTGGACATATTCGTAATACCAGGATTTTTTCCTAAAATTATCATACGACTACGGTATAAAGCATTGAGTGGGGTGGGGTGATAATCTAAACCCCCTCTGGTGCGAAGCTGTGAGAAAAAATTCTCCAGACAATCTTGGTTTAGCCGGTGGGTTAACAGATAATCAATATTATGACTAGATCTGAGATCGGAAAATAACGACTTTAGGGATTGAATTGAAATAATAATGCGTTTCTGAAATATTTGTAGGCACTTTTTTTTGACAGATAACATGTTTTGCACAGTGTTTTGCATTTTATCAAGAGCGGCATTCTGTTCACATAAATGAACACATAAATATTACTCTAACAATTTTATTTTGGTGTTTTGATTGACTATTATTATTACAAACAATATTATATTCTGACAAAAGTTTAACGTGACTAGACAAAAGTTTAACGTGCTGTAAATATTATATTCTTTTAGTTTTATTTTCATTTCCAATAATAACGAACGCAGATTTCCACCTTTGCCGATTGCGCAGCCATGTTAACATTGGCGAAAATGGGTTTTTGCTGACGTCACATCAGGGAGCCAATCAACAATCAAGACTTTTGTCTCGCCATTTACATTGACTTACACAACCTTATATGCTTTGCTTTGGTTAACCAACCTTGACATGTACCGCCCGCCTAAACGTCCAAAAACATGGCCGCCTAGTATTCAATTTGCTTCAAAGATGGCGGCGCTATGGCCAGTCTATGTTGTTTATATAGGTCGTTGATGGAGATGGTATTCTGTGTTCGCAACTCGAAAACCTGAAATCCCTCTGCCGGCACTCAAAAAAAAAAAAAAAACCCCGAAACTTACCTAAACCTCCAGATTTAAAATTTTTAGGAAATTCAGTCATTTAATCAAAAAATATATATACTCTCTCTCTCTCTCCACTTCTCCGAGCAACCAAATAAAAATACAACAACAAAAAACAAAATTGCTCTCACCAGCCAAGACACATCGAATTTTCGTGTATTCTCAAATTCGTTTCTCGTTTTTAATAGGTTTTCGTATCAGTAGAATAAAAAAACCTGTGAATGATTTGAAAATCTCTCAATTACAAATTGGAAACCTTTAGATTTCCTCTGACCTCGTTTTTTTATCCTGGGTCAGTTTTGCAATTTAACCTCTGATTTTGGTAACACTAGATTGATGCATTCGAAGAGAGTGACGATTCATGAACTATTTCGTAAACTTAAAAAAATACTTTTTTAGAACTATTAAAAAACATATGAAAACCATTCTTTCTCTCTCAATATATTCGTCTGGGAAAGTTTTGAAAACCATTAACTCCAGGT
>JAFIDM010096012.1:0-15122 GCA_023159025.1 Thereuonema tuberculata | reverse complement strand
ATCCTCTAAATTGGTGAGTTCCATCTGACGAAGTCCTTTATTTCTGAGTATTAAAAAAACTGAATGCAATTAAAATTATTTTCGATCCGTTTTCAATTCCACTCTTCTAAAAATCAAGGGTAAGTCTGCATCGCAGTATGCAAATGAAATTTGACTATTGCGACTGCTTTCAACTGACAATCGCCAAGAGAAACAGGTTACTTTGATATGTCACTGATTAATAATATTGGTTTTAATGTATTTTTGAGGGCTCTTTCTTTATTTGAATGCACGTAACAAATTCATTGAGGCTGGGGAGATCAGTACAGGAATTCCTTTGTTCTTTATTTTTAATATGTATTTTTGTTTTTTGTTTAGATTTGTGGAGGTACCATATTCCTTCCTACTTTTATTCAAGCATTAGATCTCTCTACCAAATCTCATCTTTATATCGTCGGTTCTCGTCCAATTCTGTAGCTGATAGAAGGCTTTAGAAGAGGCTACTTTTCTTTACCTTCTGTTGGGATATTACTGAAGTACATCTAAGTAATATTACAGAGAATGGACTGATATTTGTGCAACCGGTTGGTCATTCCTTGAGAAAATCTGCTTGCAGATTTTCAAATAAAAATTGTGAATATAGTAGATCCTCGATTATCCCAGGTAATGCGGACCTCGGTTAATCGAAAACTCGGATAACACGGACTCTGTCAAAAATCGAGAGGGAAACGTATAGCCCACTCAAATTAGACTTTTGGTTTCCATTAATTCGTAAAAAGCTGGAAATGATGTCATTTCACTTGGGGCATCCCAAATAAGATTAACTAGTTGCGACCCGTGAAATATTCACGGAAGTAAAACAAATTCCACATTTGCGCTGCGGTTTCTCATTATGAAACATTTTGGCAACCTGCTGCCCTAAAAGAATAGGTTCGCCGAAATTGAGGCAATATTAACGGAGGTAAAACAAATGCCACATTTTTGAAATACCCTGAAATTTTTGAAAAACACAAGATTGAAAAAGATGTTCTAAGCTCATTTTTTAAAAGCATTGACTTCCGCAGCAGCCCACATATAATTTGAATGACTAAGCGAAATTTTATTAAAATAAAATAAAAATAAAAAAAATTGATTTATCAGTTTCAACAATAACAATAACAATAACGAATGTCCAACAGCCAATACCAATAATCCTGTCTGGGCAACAATGACGGCACGTGCTTTGCCATTGTCCCCTACTTCGTTGAGTAATGAGCGAGCGGCTACACAGCCGAAATTATGTAAAAACCGAGGTTTTACAAACTCTCTGATAAATTTTGACGCATGAACTTCATGCACTTCAGTGTAAACTTCATTTATGTGGGAAAGAAAATCTCAATAGGCTGATAATAATTGTGTAATCGTGATCCGTCGCCGTGAAGTGGGACGAATATTAGAGACGCCATCTTTAACATGGGCGTGACGTCATGCCTGACGTGTTCCAACGCTGCACTGTGATTGGTTATTTCAAATTACAAATACAAATTTACAAATTTACAAAGATCCGTACAATTTTTGCCTATTAATAGGATGATAGGAGTTTGCGACGGTTTCTGAGGTGAGCTAAATTTTTGGGAGCCAAAAACCCGCGAAAATTTCATATTTTTTTTAGTTTTTTATAACATCTAATGGGTGCATCGTACAGATAAGGTTACTCTTACCAAAAGAGCACCAAATTCTGCGTCAAATGACCTCCTGAAACATTAAATTTGGTTCAGTGGTTTCGTCCAAATCTGTAGTCAAAGATGAGCAAATTTTGCCGTTTCGGCTGAAACGTGCGTTACGCTCACTTTTAAACGCCTGTGATCCGAAAACGGCTAATCCAAATAGAAAATGTAAGAGAAGAAAGTTGTAGAATATTAAATTCTGCGTTCGGGGAGCACGTAATTTGAAAATTTGCCCATTCTTTTGCAAAGATACACGCAAAAACCCAAAAATAGGCCTAGTGCTCATTTTTCCGCAATTCGTCCACGGAATCGAATGTTGATGTAATTCGAACGTTCAATGTGGTTCTCTACGTTTTAGAGAAACCTTCCCCCGGGATCATATCCCTCACACCTTCTGAGTCTGTCATCGGTGGAGTTTGGCTGGCGGATGTGTCCTGAAAAGGACGTCCCAGTCTCTTCCTAGTGACGAATTCCTGCTCTTAGCGTTGTGCCTTTGTTTGTTATTCATTTCTTTATAGTTTCAAGCACGTTAAATCTCTCCCATTTTAAATGCATGGCTGAGTTATGTTGTAAATGCCGTTATTAAATCTTGTTGTGCCTAGCGGATTCAAGACAAGGCAAATTTGTAGTTCTGAAGATTATTCATTGTTGATTAGGATTTCTTCAAGTGGCAGTTTTCAGAACTCACGAATATTGTGCCTTCCTTTCATCAGAGCTCCTCCCTCAGACTATGATACAGCGCACACTGCACTCAAAACAGCTGCCAAAAAATGTGTAGAACAACGCCCAAAGGGCTGCTTTGTAACGTTTGATCAGCCACTATACATAAAAGCAAGAAAAATTGTTGCACCCTCTGGATCAAATAGTGATGTGGGCTCTGTGATAGTTCGACTTGGGGGCTTCCATTTATTAATGTCTTATATGGGTGCAATTGGATATATAATGGATGGCAGTAAATTACAAGATTTGTTCAATGTCTCGTAGGCACTATCCACCACAAAGACCATGATGTCAGGGCATTACTATTCAAGAGCTGTTAGAGGCCATATTTTGGCTCAGCTTGCTCTGGCTAAAATTTTTTTTCTCTGGCGAATGGAAAATGTTGTTGAAAACAAAGCTGGACACATTGAATATTTGTAACGCTACAATGCCATCTATTGGATTTTTTTTGTACTTTTTTTTTTCAATAAATGGCGAGCACATTTTTCGAAGGACCTGTTGTCCAAATTTCTTTTATATGGAATCTTAGAACTCGCTCCAGAGCCCTCTATGTACAGGAACTTTAATGTTGACATCCCTGTATTTGTAAACTCACGATAAATATTCAATTAACGTTATATAAATCTTCGAAAATGACGGTTTGTTCCATGACCTTCCGCCATCTTTCAGGTAACTTCATAATTCTATCTTCCCACAACTTTTTATCTTTTTGAGCAAAATATAGTCCAGATACCTTTGATGTCTTCCAGGGAATTGAATTTTGTTTATTAAGAGAATTTTTTATAGACTGAAATCAATGGAAATCCAAAGGTGCAATGTCAGTGAATACGGCGGATGAATCAGTTTTTTTTCCTGGTTATCAAAAAAAAATGCAGTCTTGCGTACTTATTGTCTCCCATCTTCAATATTAAAGTGGCGACACAAATTTCACTAATTTTGATCAGTTTTTGTTTGAAATGCAAGCTGATATAGGAGCTGTTACAATACAATCTAACAAAATGGTGTCGAATGACGTTAAAGACACCTTAGCGTTTCCTGAGTAAACTTGAGTAAAAAAACTGAACGAACTTTTTGGCCAACCCAATACATAAAACAGCATGTTTGAAATGCGTTTATTACATAAAGACAATTTTTGTTAAGCAATACATCTGCATTATACACAATTAAGCTGTCCTCGTTCTGTACCACTCTGCTGACAGTAGGTAAAGAAGAAGCTATTCTTTTTTTTACCTTCTGTTGGAAATATTATTGAAATACAGTTAAGTAATGTTAAAGAAACTGGACTAATATTAGTTCAACCATTTGGTCATTCCTTCAGAAAATCTGCTTGCAGATTTTCAAATGAGTTGTGAATATCAGCATCTACTACAGAAGTTGAGAAGGACAGCATATACTGTAGCCAAATGATCAGAAGATGATAAATAAGTTTTCTGATTCTTAAGAGCAATAGGAAGAAATACGGAACCGTCCCAAATCTAAAATACACATTAAACATTAAGAACAAAAAATTCATGTGCTTATATTATCCTGACCAAGAACCACAGAAGAAACATTCCTCAAATACAAAGTTTCAAATCGTCTTTAGACTTTAAATAAATATACAAGATCTTTCCAGAGGTTTAACAGATAGTAGTGGAGGGAAGAGTGTCTCTCTCTCTCTCACACACACACACACACACACACTGGTCCCGAGATCAGTAGAACTTTTATGGTCTTCTGAAAAATGCTACAGTTTTCTGCGCATGATCTTCTTGTTCAGTTTTACACCAGGAACCTTTGATGTCTTCCAGGGAATTGAATTTTGTTTATTAAGAGAATTTTGTAAAGACCGAAATCAATGAATGAGAACTTCCCAGCCAAGCAGTGCTTATTGTCTTCCCTGTTCAATATTAAATTGGCAACCCAAATTCAACAATTTCAATCAGGTTTTGTTTTCAGTGCACACTGATATGATAGCTATCACAATACCATCCAACAAAATAGTGTCGAATGACGTTTAAGACAACTAAGCGCTACTAGAGCTTATTAATTTATTTAGTTGTTCCAATTATATTAATATTAGCATACAATTCCTGTAATGCTGGGCGAACACGTACCAATATGCGGCAATATTGGTGGACAATATTGATCATTTTTATTGGTACCAACCGTTTCCAGCAATAAAAATGAACAATATTGCCCAATATTGCCCATTGGCGATTGTTGGAAAAAAAGGAACAATTTTAGTTGGCGAGAAATATTGCTGGTGAGCGAGCGAATCACATGAACGGATGAAATCAAGTGACAATGGTGACGTAGAAGGAAGGCGGGACTTTGAAAATCGGAAAATCACTCACTCACGCCGGCCATTTTGTTTGAGAAACAAGGCTTAAAATCAGCAAAATGGGTCGGCCCAAAATAGATAATTCAAACAACAACATTTTGTCAATTGATAATGAAAGAATCTTAATTGATTTCTACAGAGGGACGGCGTTTAATACTATAGCAATTCTGTACGGAAGCACGCTCTCTCTATATCTAATATCTAATATTTAGTCTTAATTTTTTTTAAATTTTAGATTTTTTTTAATAATATTTTTGAACAATTTTTTTCTTTAAAAATATCAAAATTATAAGCACAAACATAGAAATAAAATTATAATTTTCCATCAAGGCAGAATATTTTTTTTTGTCGTCCATTATTTGTACGGATATCTATATTTAAACATATATTGTAAAGTCCAGGAATTTGGAGTTTTTCTATAAAATTTAATCTAAATCATTCATTCCTTCATTAGTTTTATGATCTATGAAAAATGATGTTAATATTTGTATTCTATATTACACATAAAAAAATATATCTTGTTGATAATTATATATACAAGGTCTACGACAACATATTATATTCATTTGAAATGAAAATATCTTAATTTTTTCTTGAATAATATATATTAACTTTTTTTTTGTTTAGTTTACGATTTTATAGTTCTGAAATGAACTGTTGACATTCAGTGACAATCATATATTTTTTTTAAGTTCACATGACTGTGGAAAGGAAAAGAACTGTTGATATTTAGTAAAAAAGATTATTCTTTATTTTTGTAAGTTCATATCAGTGAGGATATAAAATGAACATCAGTAAATATTCATTAGCATATCCAGTGAAATCTGGCTATTCGTACACAATTCGTTCCAGAAGACTGTTCGAATTGCGATTTGTACGAATGTTGAATCAAATTTTCCCATAAGAAATAATGTACATTGGATTAATCCGCTCCAGATCCCCAGATGATGCTTATTTACCTCTATAATAATACTTAATGCAAAAAAAATCATACATAAAATCTATATTGAGTGGCCAGGGCCGAGACACGAGGTCTACTTTCAACAAGAAAGAAAACAATTTTTTTTCTCAGTTCAATTGTCAATCTCACCTGCTATCCTTTTAGGCTTAGTTGAATCACTAATCTTTTTGAACACATAATTAAACTTATTTTCAATGAAAATATTTAAAAACAACCAAGTATAGTAATAAAATACCATAACGTTTTACGTTTGCTAGAAATTCTTGGCATACGAGAGCCAAGACGAACATCGACTCCGTCCGATTTCCGAGTCGAATTTTATTCGAAAAAGTTAGAAGAATGCGGAGTTGTAAGAGTATAGAGGCGAACAAATGGCGGGGTTCGGCTGAATTTGGGCTTTTCCCTCGTGGGAGATCCGTCCCAAAATCCTATGTAGAAAACTATCGTTAGTCGCCATCTTGTTTGTTTTGATTTTAATGCATTTTGATTGGCGGAGAATAGATACAAATATTATTGCCTAAGGACAGGGCAGATTGTTATTGAATTCCTTTAGAAATTTCATATTTAGAACTTTTTATTTCGCGTCTGACAATACTTCGCTAAGCCGGCACGTTAGATCTATTTTATTTGGCAGCAAAATACAAAAGCGGTGATTCCCTGAAATCTCAGGACGGGATAACCTGTAGTTTATTTTTCACCATTATCATTTAAAAGTTTCACTCAAAGCAAAACTAATTCATCTTTTTTAATTTTTTACTAAAACCTTATCGTGAAATTACTTATTACGTTAAATTCCAATAATAAATGAGTGAATTTAATATCATTAAATTACCGGATTTTATAGTGAGAAAAAATAAAACTAGAGATAGATGCTGAAGTCAATTCAACTGAATTCCTATATTCATTTCAACTTTGCTTTCGTCAAAAAAGTTAAATATTAACAGTTTGATTAATTTCAGATTCTTTTAAAGGTTATTTAATTGCGATATTCAAATTTGTCAAAGATTATAGGAATAAACATTAGGAATGAGCAAAATAATCTAGTCGAAGTTTTTAATTTAAGAAGAAAATTAGCTGCAACAAAAGCAACCATGACTGGTAAAATTGGAAGACACCACGCCCATCGCTTTCTCTGAAAGCGGACCTAATAACAGGGGGTATCGAGTGTTTGTAAATGAGGGATTTTAGAAGGGAAAAAGATACATGGTATTGGTAATATAGAGCTACAAAATAACGTACAACAATGCTTAAGGAAGACCGAGAATTATTCTTTTCATTAAATTATATTTATAAAATAGTCTCTAAAAAGACTATTTCACTATATTTGAGGAACAGCAACTTTGATTATATTATTTTCAGGAATAATATTCCAGCAATCTATTGGAGTTTGGCGAATGAAAAAGGTATTTTGTAATATTATTTCATTGCTGCTTCAATTTGAAAGTAGGTTTTTCAGAACCATTCGTTTCTACAAAAATTTAACGAATATTATTTCCTTATATAAAAATTAATTAGATAACTGATTAATTAAATTATTAGAAATACATATGGGATAACTGACGTCAGTATATTGTTGTCAGGAAAATTTGTTAAGATTTTTATTTTGTAATCTCGAGATTTTATTTCCAGTTGAAAAAAAAAAGCCAAAAGAACTGATGAGGGAAAAAAAGATTAAAACCCATTTAATACTAACGGCACAGAACGAAGAAGTGTCAAGTTTCCTGTAAATATGGGGTGAATATAGACTACGAGGCATCTGTGTTAGCAATTAAATTTCCCAAGGCTAAAACACAATGAATCCTGTTATGGACAAATAATTGATATCAGTACCATTTTTACCCAATCGTAGCTAAATGGCTTCCATTTTGACTTAAGCTCGAAGAGGAAAAATGTTAATTTCCGTAAGAGATCTGAATTAAAGAAGCTGAAATTTGCTGCAAAGATAGAAGGAAGTATGCAAATTATATAGGTAACAGCCAATCACGGTTTCGCGTCGAGAAATATGCAGAACAGGCAGTCGTATAAGGAGCCTGCATTGTGAAGGGTTACAGGAGTTGCATGTAAGTGCTGATGAAAGGTGTTTAGAACATTCGTACGATTTGTTTTCAAGCTAGACGTGTTTCTGTGGCTTCCAGAAGACGAATGGAAGATTCTGAGCGCTGCCGGGCTGTCGGACGCATTGAAGCAGGACAGTCTATAACAGATGTTGCTCGTTTCTTCGGCGTTCATTATTCCGTCATTTCACGATTATACAAACAACTCCAAACCAGCCAAACAGTTGTCCGAAGACCTGTAGCCGGTCGTCCAAGGGTTACGACCCCCGCGGAAGATCGATATATTGCTGTTGTAGCCAAGCGGAATCAAAGATCGACCTCCACACGTGTGACAACTATGGTTGTAGTGGCCATTGGAAGACGATATCTGCCACTACTGTTCGTCGAAGGCTAAACATGAATAGTCTGTACGCCGGGGTACCACGAGTTTATGTTCCTTTATCCGTCCAATCCAGAGGGACACGATTACAGTGGTGCCGCCAGCATCTGAATTGGACTATGTCTGATTGGGGTAACGTTATGTTCACAGATGAGTCCAGATTTGCCCTACAACTCGATGATAAGCGTGTAAGGGTCTGGAGGGAACAAGGCACACACAATCGGCCCCAGAACATCAGGGTCATTCCATGCCAAGTGCATTTGCACTTCATTTTGGGTCAATCCATACCAAACGGTCCAGCTCTAGTTGCTCGACCATTTTTTAAAAAAATTGATTTTTTTACTGTTGTAACCCCTATACATGAGTACTTCAAAACAGGCTTTAGTTTTTTATTTATTTGATTTCGTTTTTGAAAATAGCATCCATTTTTGTTTTAGGGTTTCCGGCATTTTGGCCTTTGCAGACAGTTGTGGTAATTTCGATAACTCAGCTACGAAAAACGATAGAAAGCTATGATAAAAACCGTTATTTTCAGCACATTCTAAACTACATTTTATTTCCTATACTTTTTTACCATATCTCTAAAACAAATGGTTGAAATTTGGAATTGAAACTTATGTTCGCTTTTGAACAAGTTCCGGGATTTTTTTTTGAGCAGGAAGGAATGAAATAGCAAAGCTATAAATTTTTTTTTAGAAAAGATATATATCCAAAGGCTTAGCAAAAAAATTTCAGTCTGTTACTGGCTTCATAATTAAGTTATGTCTCAGAACTTTATGAGAGGTATCTGTGAAAAAATATTTGAGTTTGATTTTTGAGTTAGATACCTGTGTTAGCTGAGAATTACCGCAACCGTCTGCAAAGGCAAAAATGCCGGAAACCCTAAAACAAAAATGGACGCCATTTTTAAACGAAATCAAATCAAATATAAATAATGTCTGTTTTGAAGTACTCATGTATAGGGGCAACAACAGTAAAAAAAATCAATTTTTTTAAAAAATGGTTGAGCAACTAGTGCTGGACCGTTTGGTATGGATTGACCCTAAATGAAGTGCAAATGAATTTATAATTATATCAATAATTTTAAATGACTATTAAGACTCAAATTCATAGTAATTGAAAAGAGCAAAATTTTCCTGAAGCAAAGATAGCCACAATCAGGCTTGCGATCCTGCAGTAAACATATCTTAATCAGGATGCAATATGTCACACACACACAAATTTTAACATACTTTGACCTGCCTACATGGCTACTTAATGGTCGCGTTGCAAAAAAAAAAATATATCAGTCTTGTAGAACAACGGTTTTTCTTTCAGATGATACTTTTCACAAGCAGATTCAGGTGAATTCAATTATTTTTTAATAATTGGCTTTAAACTTTGTAAATTTTACCATGCGTGCCAACAGTGCCAAATTTGAAGAGATCCTGCAGGGCGACTATAGATGCTAGATAGTTGCAAATTTGGCAGTAACTTGTCCCAAGCATAGTGCTTGTTCAAAACTTCAAGTCCATAACCTTTTTTTGCCTGGAAGTTGTTAGAGTCTAAATATTGTCAAATTTTGTGGCGGAAAGTCACAACAAATTTTTATGCACACTTTGAGTCAACTTGTTTGACTGAATTTTGCATCCATAATGTTAAAATTAATTTTATTGGAATCAGCAGGAAAAATTTTAGGATCTCAAATTTTTAGCCATTTTTATAAGTTAATTTCAATTTTATTAGACCCCAAAAGTGGCATTTTGTTCAATGTTGCCGAACATGGACCGACTACCCTTCAGATAGGGGATCTAGATCAATAACTAGTAAAGTTTGGGACCTCAAATTTTAGGGAACTTAGTTTAACACCTTACCGGTGCTACAGCTAAAATTTTAACAAAATTGGAGACATGATGGCGGAACTTTTTTTAATTTTAGACCACTTGGCATGGAATGACCCATCACGCATTCCGCGGTGGAAGCATCATGGTCTTGGCAGGGATTTCATTGGGATATCGCACCCACCCGCACATCAACAGGCGAGGTTCTGTGACGGCTATGTATTGAGATGCATCCTAGGCCCCATTGTGAAACTGTACGCTGCAGCAGTTGGTCCTTCTTTCGTTTTAATGGACGATAATGCGCGTCCCCATAGAGCTGCCATCGTTGACGACTTTCTGGAGAGTGAGGAATTGCACGTATGGAGTGGCCAACTTACTTAATCCAATTGAAAATCTTTGGGATGCCCTCGGCCGTGCTGTTGACGTTTCCCACCTCCCGCCACTCTCAGAGCTTCAGAAACTGCCCTACAGGAGGAATGGCGATTGCTGGACTCTGCGGTGATTGATCACCTCGTAACAAGCATGATCACACGCTGTAAACTTTGTATGCAGGTGAGGGATGCTCACATACCCTTTTAATGTCGGTTTTTATTGTTTGTTTTGAATTTAAACGTCATTTTGTTAATGACGCAAATATGACGTTATCTTATAATTTATGAAAATTCAATATTTTGTTTATCTCTGTATGTAATTCTTTGTTTTGTTTCATGTTTAAACATAGAGCTACTTACTTGCAGCATTTCATGTCAATCAAAGCAGTACTTGTTCATTTTTTCGCATTTTACCGCTCCGTGCTTAACTTTTGGAAGTGGGTGTAGTTTTAGACAATTGTTTTCTTTAAAATATGTCTTTGATATGCCTTAATAGCAAAATATCATCACAGATTTCGTGGAGAAATACATATTGAAGTTTCATTATATTGCAGATGATTATTACTTATTATTACTTGGGGTGAATGTGGTCGGCAGGAAGCCAAGCACTGCGACCTGAAAGATCTATTGTGCTAAACCCACGGAAATGAGGACAGATGAGAAAAAGACTGAGAAAGTATGGTGGTAGGCTCGCAGGGGAAACGGGAGAACCCCGCGAAAACCTTCCCAGCGCGGATCGTCCACACACACACACACGGAGACCTGACTTCAGTTTCGAGAAAACCGAAGAAAAGGAAAGATTGATGTAGAAGTCTCGAGGCTGGTAGTGATCTTACAGGAATACTTGTTAACATCCATACATTTATCCACATGTCACTCCAAGGAATTATGCCAACCAATTTGCTAGAATTTTGGGAATTGAAATTTCAAAACTTAAAAAATAGTTCAGAGAATCTTTACTGCCTGTGGTTTTTTTTTTATATTTGTCTGTTATACATTGTTATGCATGTTAAATTGGCGAATAAGTGTATGTTTTCTTTACAAATTAATCTTTTATAAGCTAAGCGTTGTGCTAGCGGGAATTAATTGATTACCCTTTTTTATTCTTAATTTGTATTTAGATCTTTTTTTTAACTGAAGGGTCTTTGTTTTGTCTTTTGTTTATATTTCTTTTGATTTCGTTGAGCATTGGATGGAAGGGGAAATCCAACTAACGAAGCTTTGAAAACCTGAAACTAAGATTCCCGGTACTCAAATTTCCAAAAATAGCAGAATGAATCTTTCTTTGTGTGTGTGTGAGTGTTTTTTTTATTTTTCCCTGTCATAATATTGTTACAAATGTTAAATTTGCGATTATCAGTCATGTAATATTTTAGATTTCAATTGCTGCTAACATCTTTAAGTTCATAATTTTTTTTCCTTATCTAATGATTTTTATCTTAAAAATCGAATCATTAAAGCTTTCAAATTTTTAATCAATGTATCTTAATTCTCTTATTTTATGTACGTATGGTGAGTTAAGTAGTTAAGTGATAAGGCAACTGACTGTGGATTTTTTTCCTAGATTAATATACAGTGCTAAGGTATCCAAAGGGTGCTAGGATCCAACCAGGTCTTTGTAGAATGGATACCGGATTTCTTTCCTGGGGTCTACAAGGTCGAGCGTTGGGATGACCATCCGATCTCATCTCAGTCCTGGATCAATAAAACGTGAGGTGCCTTACCACTAGTTCCCTTCATGGATATCATACCATGGTAATTTATACATTTAATTGTAAGCAATGAACAGTTCTTGTCAAATTTTGCAAACTCATTTTGCTTAATAAAACTACTTGGCAAAAAAAAAAGAAGAAAGCAAAACATCTTTTGCGAGTTTTCTACAGGCCAATAGGATTTCCGTATTTCTGTGAAATTAAAATAAATTTTATATTCTGTTATTTTCTTAAAAAACAAAAAGCTTTAAAATCGAGAGATTTTGTCGGAATTGTTTAACCATAGGCAAAATGATGTTCACCTTTTTAGATCACAGAAAAAGATTTGGTTCAATTAAAATAATTACAATAGAGAAAATAATCCCTTTCCAAAGTCTAAATCGTAGCGGGAAGAAATAAAAGAGTAATGGACTGCTTGACAGAATGAAATATAGTTACGGTAGCTGTGAAGGCCTTGCAAGAACCATGAATATCTGATGAAGTCATAGCTGGATTAATCATCCGCATGATAGCTTCCTGTTATTTAGAGAAATCTTGTTTTTTCCTCGGAAATTGGACTGACCATTGAAGAAAAAGATTAAGGAATGAAATCAGGATACACATTTAGTAACATGGAATGTGAGAAGAGCAAACTGGAAAGGAAATTGAATTTAAACAGGAAATGGAAAAGTGTAATATATCAAGAAAAAAAAAAGAAAGAAAGGAAAAGATGAATTACGACTAGAAGGGTTACGTGGTGAGAAAACTACTAATTGATTACACAGAAAATAAACAAACTAAATGGTATGGACGTATGATAATGACGCAATACTTAAAAAGATCCTGGAACAGAAGGAAGAAGGAATAAATTTAGACCAAGAAGGATGTGGATTGATAGAAAGAATTGCACTGAAGAAAGGAAAGAATACCAAAATAGTTAAAGAATGGTTATGGATCGTGTAAAGTATCATAAATGGATTGATGAGGCCCCGACGTCTTAAGATATAAGAGAAATGATCGAAAAAGAAGAAGAGAAAATAACTAAACAACAAAGGAAATGTAATGTACTTATTTTTAGTTAAATTATAAAAAAAATTAATGAAAAAATATAAAAATTAACATAATAATTAAAATAAATTTAAATTCATGCTTTTTTGAAGGTAGATGTGAAAAATACCTCAATAGATGTTTAAAAAGAACAACAACACATAAAATGTTTACGGCTGTAATGAACAAAGATCAAAAATTTATACAAATTCCTTGAATCCAGTGTATTAAAAAATAAAGAATTTGATAAATACCTTTTTAATTTATAGAATTATAATTACATGATTTATAGATATACAAAATCTAAGAATCATCTGAAATTACAATATGAATTTTGTTATATATCTTTAAATCACTTCATCTTGTAATTTCAGATGCTCTGCTTAACTTTCATAATTCATTTTTTTATAATAATAAATTTTCGACTAAAAATAAAAGGAAATGTACATTTTTGTATGTCTTCGTTTCCATATTTTTTGGTATATTAATTAGTAAACCAACTAAGAATAAATTAATAATAAACTTCAATTGATAAAGTTTTAGTAATTAATTTTATTTCAATCAAATTAAAAACTTTTCTTTAGATTTACTCGTAAAAAGTTTATCTATATATAGTTTGTAATTACTAAATAACTTC
Source organism: Thereuonema tuberculata (assembly GCA_023159025.1). Lineage (NCBI taxonomy): Eukaryota > Metazoa > Arthropoda > Chilopoda > Scutigeromorpha > Scutigeridae > Thereuonema > Thereuonema tuberculata. The sequence goes on along the minus strand of JAFIDM010096012.1, from coordinate 1,434 downwards.
AAATTCGTAATTTTAATTATTTTACATTGATTGTTCACCAAATGCTGCCCATTCCTTGTAGTTCCTTAGTTAAAAGACTGGAATGTAAGGTGATGATGTTCTCAATTCAATGGCTAGGTGGCAGCAGGTGTCACGGGAAAATTGAAGCTCCACTCCAGAGACAAGAAATAGCGCCAGCTATTTAATGCGCATGTTTATGAGTAAATTAGCTAATAATTTTGGTTGCTACCGCAAATAAAGCAGAACGGATACTGAAACAACATCAGTTTGTTAATCTGTTTGGCAATTTTAAAGGAAAGATGACAAGTTTTGATATTTAAAGATGATGAAGTTCATACAAAATCATTTTCTCATTAGGTTATGATTTAAGTATTTTAATTCAAAGGTCAGATCATTTATATAGCACTTTGCTTTGAAATGAATGGAATTTTTCATTCGTTATATGATAATCATTTAAAGAATCAAAATAATCCCAATTGTCTAATTTTTCAGTTGATTTTAAAGCTTAGATCCCACAAATTACATGGAATCTCAGTAACTGTGGCTTTAAATTGTTGAAAATAAGATATATTTGATAAAAACATTTCATTCTGTATTGTAGCTGTTTTGTAAGCTTAGGATGTTTTTCCCCTTGCAATCTTACACAAGGAAGTAATTTCCTGAAAAGAAAAAAAGTTGCATTGTTTGACGTGATAACATCGGTATAATATCCGAAACAAAACTTTTCTTTTTTATTCTAAAAATATCTTTTATAGAATAAATAAATTTGTGTAATATTCAATTCAATGACAATAAACTTTTTTTTTTCTTGTTGATTTGCCAAAGAAAAATGATTCACTTGTATCCTAAGTCTGTTTCAGATTTCTATGGACTTTAATTGTGAGATGGCTAACAAAGATGTTGATTTATGAAGTATGATTTCTTTAAGATCGTTGCTATATGAATAATTATTTATAAAGAATCAATTATAAGTAATTAATTCTATAATTCTAATGTTAATTAAAAGCCATTGTTACATTGAGCTAACAGACAGACAGCATCATTGGTACAGAAATCTCAGACTTAATTATTACCTAAAATTAAAAGTTGAAACATTGGTATTTTAATGACCTCGGAAATGAGGGAGAGCGGAAATGAGGGAGAGCTCTTAAGGAAGTTCCATCCGTCCGTCCGTCATCACCATTCGTCATTTCGTGATACCAGAGCTTCAACAACGCCTTCAGGAAACCATGTTTATGCAAGACTGTGCACCACCCCACATCACCCGTTGTGTTCAAAATTTGTTAAAGCAGCACTTTACAAATGAACGGGTTATCAACCATTATTTCCAGACAACTTGGCCTCCCAGATCATCCGATTTCACCCCATGTGACTTCTGGTTATGGTGTTTTTTGAAGAACCAGGTGTCTCATGAAAGATATCAAACTCTGTCAA
>JAFIDM010096009.1:0-15133 GCA_023159025.1 Thereuonema tuberculata | reverse complement strand
CCCTTAAATCTTGTACATTATATCAAAAGTCATCATACACACATTCTTTTCCACCGACTTCTTTTATTAACGATATTTCGTTATCTTTTGCAGAAAACTTCATCAGGTTTTTATTTTGAGGACAAGGAAATTTCTTTTTTTTTTTTTCCTCTACAGAATTCGTTAATAATCTTTTCAAAGTAGATGATGATCTTTTGGAAGAACAGCAATAAAACTATTAAAACAACACCAAAAATGCATCGAATGTAAAAGGATTTAATTATTGTATATTGCTTACTTTGAAAAGATTTGCATATGATCGGTTAACGAATTGTGCAGAGGAAAAAAAAAAAAAAATTCTTTTCCTTGTCTTCAAAATAAAAACCTGATGAAGTTTTCTGCAAAAGAAAACGTAATATTGTTAATAAAAGAAGTTAGTGTAGGTGAGAAGATAGTGGAGCAGTTTTATACATTTATATGTATAAAATAGTTATGAAAGAATTCCTTGGCATCTGGTATAATCTGATATTTTTCCTTGGTAGAAAAAAAAAAAAAAAAAAAAAAAAGATTAAGTATTCTTATAGCTTCACTGTTCAGAAACGTTTTGACGTCAATGTTTAGAAACATGTTAGTTCCGCAGCAATACGATTTTGAAATGTTTTCTAAAATTTCCATTTTTAATTAAAACGTTTTCTATTCCTTTATTTTTTGCTAAATTCTTTAAATTATTATTCGATTTATTGTCATTATTTTTATTTGTAATTTATAACATTCCAATAATATTACATTTATCATTATTTAGGTTTTTCTTCAGTTTTTCAATTGTAAACTTTTATATATATTTTTTTTAATTCTTTGTTTTTTATTCTTTATTTTTTTTCTATGTAAAATTATATTCTTTTAAAATACAAATGTGTCCACCCTTTTCAGTTATTGCTTTTCTTTTATAAACAGGAATTTTTAATAGTATCATTTAAAATTAAGTATTTTAATGCCACCCATTTGAAATGACCTTGAGAGCGCCGATCAACAGTGAGAGATAGTGACGGCTTGCAAAAAGTGATGACGTCACAACTTTAAGCATTGTAACTTTAGCATTTTTTTAAACCCCCTTTCAGTGGAAAAAAGCAGCTAAAATTTGGTGTACGTCAACTACTTAAGGTCCTGAATAAATGATAAAAATGTTAAGGGATGTTTCGGACTGACAAGCCTAACCATTCCCTTGTTAGTCATGTGCGGTTCCTGTGAATGATTTAATGCGGTTATATACATTTTTAGTTTTTGTACTTGTGCTTTAAGTATTGTTTATATGCTCTTACTATGCCATTGTCAAACGCTAAAGCCCCGCGAACACCATGCAACTTTTCAGCATCTTAGTCGGCCGATTTTGACGTCACGAGTTGATAGAGACAGTCTTGAGCCCGTTTTTCTGCAACTTGACAGCAACTTTAGTCATCCGATTCGAGTTGTTCGTACACCAGCAACTTGGAAGTTGCTAGGAAATTACCCAATCACAGGGCAGCGTTGGAACACGTCAGTCGTGACGTCACGCCCATGGAAGAAATGGCGTCGAAAATGATATTCGTCAATTCGAGTCGAAGACAAGCTCGTACTCAACGAATATCAGAGTATTGCGAGTTTCTTTCATGCATAAATAAAGTTTATACTGAAATGCAGTAATTGTATGCGGCAGAATTTATCAGAGAGGTTTCAAAACCTCGATTTTTTCGGATTTTCCACATCTGCTTTGGGAAACGCATTGCATTATGGGATTCCTGTTATCACGACCGACTTCATGTCGAGTTGCGTGGTGTTCGGGGTTGACAAAAGTTGGACAATTCGAAGTCGTCCGACTAAAGTTGCTGGAAAATTGCATGGTGTTCACGTAACTTAAAGCTCCTTATAAGTCATTAACATTAGCTGAAAAGATAGCGGTGATTAAGGAAGTGGAAAAAGGCCTTAAAAAGAAATCGGAAATCTCCAAGGACTTTGGAATTCCATCCAACACTCCATATTTGAAGAACAGATAAAATATTGAGCAGCAAAAATGGCAATGGAAAAAATAGAAAAAGAACGAGAGAGGACCTGGCAACCCAGAGGTTGGAATCATATGCTAGGACACACAGATTGCATTCAATGAAGCAATTACAAATATCGTGCTTTTTTTTTTTTTGAAAGTGATGAATAATTAGGTTAGTAAAAAATGTTGATGTAATGAAAAAAAATGTAGCAGTATTCTTAGATAAAGTTTGTGTGTTAAATCTTTGATTGTGGAGTTAATCTTTTTTATTTATCTCTTCTGTTTGAGAGAATATATGTAATTCGAATTTTTGGATAATTCGAACTTTTTCTCTGGTCCCTTCAGCTTCGAATTATCCAGGTTTCACTATATATATATATATATATACAGTGAAACCTGTCAAGTTGACCACCTGTCTAAGTTGACCTAATTGACCAGGAACGGAATGGCTTAGTCTCACTTGTATGTTGACCAGGTAATTAAGTAGAATTTGTCACAAAGCATAGCTCAAAACCTTTGTAAGTTGACCACTTCCAGAATGTTTTCTATGTCTTTCTAACAACTTTTATACTGTATTTTTTTTTCTAATTTTCTAAAGAAAGAATTGTTATGGAGTGTTTTAACGTCCATTCCACAGACGAAACCTACTTTGAATTTCGCCGACAACTAGGGGAAAGTACAAATGTAAAGTATGTGTGAAGTACAAACCCTTAATACGTACACCTAAGTTTATTATACCTATGCAAAATGCATTACTGTAATAATAAATTGAGTTTCTTAATTAAATTTATTTATGTTAATTTAATTATGAAACTCAAACTTGTTTCTGTTCAACTTACTACTGTAGTACATACAGTAGTAACTATGACAATATCCAATAATTGACACGTATGTATAATTAATGTTTAACCCTAATAAGCAATATTATTTCTAATTTGTATAATTTTGATTTCATATTTTGTTTAATTTTGTATAGTAGTACGTAGATGAAAAAATATGAAAATCAAAATAAGTGTTGTACCCTTGGTAAGTTGACCACCTGTCTTAAGTTGACCCCGAAAACATGGAACCACTGGGTGGTCAATTTAGCAGGTTTCGCTGTATATATATATATATATATAAAATTCTTTTTTTTTTTTTTTGCCACTGCTACTACGAAACTATAAGACGCCGAAATACAAAAAAGGGTGTCAAATGTGTTAGGTATACTATTGAGGATTGCTACTTATTTTATTTTTTTTTACTTTTTTTTCATCTATGTGGCTCAACCGGAATTCACGTGACTTAATGTCAACTTCTAAACCGTTCATTTTAGATGGCCAAAATATTGTTCCTCTCACTGAGATGAACTTTTTACAGGTAGTCCAGTCGCGATCCAAGATAACGTGACTAAGAGAACGATCACAGAACCCACGTGATCAGTAAAGCTTTTTCGGGTTTGCTAATAAAAAAAGTTACTTGCTCCAAAAATATATATATATTTTTTTTTGTTTTGTTTTTTAAACAAGTCTTATTATAAGCTTCAATCTTTAAATCACAAATCATTTCTTACATCTTGTGTCTGTTTTCTCTCACAGCCTTTGAATTACGCCTTTTACCTATTTCTGAAACGTATTTGGTTCTTCATTGATATCAGTTTTACAAATTTATTCAATAAAATGCGATCAGAAAATTTCTCTTATTATTATTATTTAACTTATTTGTCTTTTGTTTTTGTATAGCTGTTGTCGCCATATGAAGTGGATGAAGGAAATTGGATTTCGCCTGTGCCCAAAATTGTTTACAAAGGTAAAATAATGAAATTATATATTTTTTTTTAAATTATCAATGAAATAAGAACAAGAAGTTCGAAGGAACTTAAAACCTATTTTCCCTTAAAATGTTATTTCTTACAATTTCTATTTCTTCTTTTTTTTAAAATCGTTAAGATGACCGAAACGAAAAGCAATTTATACTCAAATTATAATATCTATTGATAGCAAATAGTACAAGTTTCCATTTAAATACAAACGAACCAACTAAAAAACTCACTTTAAAGTTAATCCTCATAATGTACTGAAATTGTCTAACTCGGATTAATTTTAATCGAATCAAAACCACTCGGAATGGATTAAGGATTTAATATTCATTAATTAAGACAGTGACAGATTAACAGAAATAGGATAAGAAATCCACTGTTGGGCATCAATGGGTGAGACCAAGTGTTTCCTAAGTGACATCCTGGAACCGCTGTTTCACGCTCTTTGGCGATCAGCAGCTTTCTTTTAATGCGCTAAGAAAATTTATTTGAGGCCCTTGGAATGCCAGCAAATGAAATTCTTAAGTTATCTTATATTGTGAATTTATTATTGACTATTTTAATTTTGGAGGCCCACATTGACTCCGACGATTGTTCCAATGTTAAAGGTTTCTTTTCTGTAAGATTTTTCGACAAGCATTCGTTTGGAAAAGATATCAAATATGAAAGTTAAGTCATTCTTAGTCCTCGAATATGCATACCAAGCTTAAAGAAGATTCATCCAGAGACTCAATACATATTATAAGAGAGGGACACACATTGACTGACTGATGAAACCTCATTTTCCTATTGGTTGGCTAATAAAATAAAGCATGATTATAAATAGCCAAAACATACCAATACAGTGAAGCTCGGCTATAACGCGGTTGTTTATATCGTAAATTCGGATATAACGCGATTTGGTCTTGGACCCTTTCTATTTTGGAAAAGGTATATAATTGTAAAATTGCAAAATTTACCATATTTTCGCCCAAAAAAGTACGAAAATCGATTGATTTTAGAGAACTGCTCGCGATTTGTAGAATCATCGTTTGCACAAGAACCAAGATGCGGCGCCAAACCGTAAGAAATCAGAAATACTGTATGAAGATTCTGGTTAATATAACCCATCAGTGTTGAAAAGATAATGATTATTAAATATTTATAAATACTGTATAAAATTCTCTCACATCGCTCTGAATGATGTAGGTAATCGCGAAATGACTATTTTAAATCGATTAGGAATCGTGTGGGCGATAATAGGGTTCGAGTATACGACATTTGACTCGCGAAGTAAAAAAAGCTTGGACAGATCGCGATCTTCGAGATCTTGGATCCGAAAGAAGAAAATAGAGCGGAGCTTCACCGTATTTAAATGGCCAACCTTCTGGTTAACCGTTTCATCTCCTCTGTTGCGCCCTCTAGCTGGAGAACTGAGAAATATTTTACACACTTGACAAGACATTTTAATATCGCTAGGAATGCGTCAATAGACCTTTGGTTATTAAATGTATAGTCTGTCTGACGGTTTCAACGCCTGACTTGGCGCCTCTCTCAAAGAGCAAGAAATTGTAAAACAAATCACAGTCAATGATAAATATTGCTGTGAATAGCTTGGGCATTTTATTTATATATTCCAATAGAGGTGTTCTTAATTAAAAGAAAACGAAGAGTTAATCTTAGCCTATTCATTACATTCCTTTATTTTAATTTATATGAAGATTTCTTTCAGGATTTTTAATAACGTATAGAAACAGTCCAGAAAGTGAATTCGTAGGATTTTATTACTTTGGTTGATGAAAATCATAGTGATATTATTCGAAACCTGAGAAGAGGCTATCATTGATATGATTCCCGTGAATCTCGTTTGAAAACGAGAATCAACAATTGCATTCATTGGATGTGTGCCTGGTTTTTCATTAAAGCTAAATGATTCGGTCAAGATATTTCATTGGTTTTTAAAAGGCACCTTAAATCCTACTGTCTTTGAAATATTTATCCAATCTTTATTCAAAAGTTGTTTGGATCTTTTGATTTTATAAGGCTGATAATTAAACCTTTTGCTCTTTAAGTGTATTATCAAACACGTGAGATGACGTCACAGTTCAAATAACGGAATAGAATAAGCGAGTACTGCGGTTTCTCTTTGAGAAAACAGAAAAAGAAAAAAAAAGGCGGGGGAGGGGGGATCTAAAAGCATTTTAAGACTTCAGGGGAGGTCAACCAACAGCATTTTTTTCTCCCTTATTTTTAAGAATTTTAGGAAAAATATCAGTATGAAAGATATCAGTATGCATTTTTTGAATATTTTTCAATGTGATTTTTACTGCCGTACCATATTGAACCCTATTACGAGAGCCGTACGTTGGCGCACTAAGTTTATTTGAATTTCAATACCAAACTCATAAGGTGTCAAATGTTAGGTACAGTATTGAAGATGCTCATATTTTCATTGTTTTCCACGTGCGTCAACCGGAAGTCACGTGACTTAAGATCAAACACAAGGTCTGCGGGACGGTTAACGAGATGGGGCTGTGAGAAAATTATTTCAGAAGATCATGTGATCACATGTTTGCTAGTTGTATTTAAATTAAATTCGAAGCTTATATATTCAACGTAAGTTATAGATACATTTTTGAATGCTTATGCAAGTTAAATGATTTTCTGTTTTTGTTTTTTTTTTGTAGGAGGGAAATACCATTTTTTTATTGAAGTAGTTGTTGCTGTTTTGAAGACCTTTGAGGACGCCATATTGATGCTGTTGGCTTCTTTTTTTGTATTCAATATAAAATACCCGCCTCAGTTATCTGAAAGTTACGAATTCTTTGAAAGGTAAGAGTTCGAGTTTCACCTTCTTTAAATGGGGAAAGAACTTAAGTTAGAACTGACAAATGAAAAAAAAAAAAGATGTTACTTTTTCGCTTCGTGCAACAAATGTGCTTTCTTTGTACGTTAATTTAAACGTTATAAGGAAATAATTAGGCACCAAATAAGACAGGGTGTTATTTATTATTATTATAATTAATAAGCAAGTATACGTTACATATGGTGGGTCCTCTCAAGTGGTAAAATGCTTGACTGCGCAGTTAGGAGCCGCGTTTTTCCACGCTGAAAATTATATGAATTATCCAGACAGGGCCTAACGTCCACCCAGCCATCTTTTGAATGGGTACCGGGCTTGTTTCTCGGGAGGTGGCCACCTGATCTCAACTTAGTCCGCTTGGTAACGAAAAGTCAGTCTCAGTCCAATCAGTCAATCGACCCTAAGGGTCTCCACAAGCCTGAAGTGGAACTTTTATTTAGTTTTTGAACATTAGATATATTTATCTTTATATATACCCTTAGCGATAACACTATTTCTGCCACACTCGGTGCAACATGCCTGCATCAACGATGTGTAGGGCTAGTGTTATGCGTGTCTTTGACTATTTCCTGTGGGGCTACATCAAGGACGCTTTCTGTACCAATTCTCCATGCAGTATGCAAGAGCATAAACACTAGCCGTAGACTGATTCAGACATGTTGTACCGAGTATGGCGGAAATTCGACTATCCGTTGGACATCTGCCGAGTGACCAAAGGCGGACAAATTGACATCCGTAACATATTAAAATTTTTCAGCTCTGACTTTTTTTTTTTTAATTAAGAAAATAATACCCTGTTTATTCCCATTGTACGAGTTTCGTCTTAATCAAAATTTTATTTAACTATACTTTTTTTTTGCTTTAATTTTATTTATAAGTCACTTTTTCTAGAAGAGCAAAAACGCTGAAGCATAAATTACTCAAATAACAATGCAATGATCAACAGCAAATTTCGTATTTGAGATTATATTCTAATGCCTAGATTCCGCTAAATTTTACTGATGGTACCTTATTTTACGAGTCAGTTTCTTAAGGTGTTTTTGTGTCCCTGTTGTTGCTTAAGCAATTTCTTATTTGATTTTCGCATATTTTCTCCGAGAGAATGTTTTTAGTATAACTACGTTATTTGTTAAGAATTTATGTAGCGGCAAAACTTGCTGAGTGAATAAAATATTTAAGTTTTACTTTATTTAATTGCTTTATTAACTTTTGAACGATATTCTTGGCATTGTACTTCGTGAAACGGTAGCCCTGTAATAAAAAAAAAACAAATTCCCAAGTACGGCAACAGTAAGGTCGCTGTTTCCTCAGCTGTTATGATCACTTTTTCCGTTGCAGGGTGCTGGTGTTCGGTAATGCCGACGATCGTCCTTTTGAGAGCAAGCGTGGCGAGGAGCTAGTGAAGACTTTGAGAGCTCTGCGTGAGGACAGTCCTCAGACCTCTGCACAGGTCGCCCAAAGCGAATAAACGAGTACCAATCTATCGTATATAGAGAAGTACTCTATAATAGTATAGATAGTATCTATACTTTGCTTAATCTGTTTCCGTGTTTGTTTGTTTTTGAAAAAGAAATGTTGAACAAAATGTTCCATCTGATCTCATATTCACTGTTTAAATGTTCAAATGGCGTCCATTTTTAATCTTTTAAAGTTTAAAAAAATGCTTTGTAAGAAGGCGGTATTTATTTGTGAGACCGACATGTCCCTAAAAGCGTCGTAAGTTTTTAGCATTATATTGTTTGTTGTCTGCATTTGAAGTTGGTCATTTTAATAAGATTTTTTGTTTTGAATTACACATTTTAATCCTTTTACACATTTTAAGTGCATTTATAAATATTTTTTCTTTGCAAAGTTTATGCCGAGAGGCTTAATATTTTGGCTTTTCTCTGGCTGTAGTTTTTTTATTATTAGTATTAATTATGACTATTTCAGTGTGTTATGATCCTCCTAGTAGGTTATCAATACGTTTTACTTTGGAAGAAAATTGAAATATTTGTTTGACAAATCACTTTCAGTCAAAAAATGTATGACTCTTCTGTATATTCATGCTGATTGAATTGTACTCAATAAAACAAAAACAATGTTGATTGTTGCTCTTTTGTTTGGCGCAACTTATGATCTGTCTTAAAATTTTATGCATCAGTATTTAATTTTTAGCTTTTAGGAGCTATTGCGTTAGACTGTCTAACTAGAGAATATCCAAATTTCGAGTCGATCGAGTCAGTAGTTGTCCAGGAAAAAATTCCCAGACTAAACCTTCTTCTGATGGATAATGGGCTGTCGTTGCGAGTCTCCAATGCTCCTTAGGTAGGTAAAGTTTAGGTTTTTAAATGGGTCGCCCTTAATTTTATGCTTTAGCACAATTTTTTTATATTTATTTTTTCCATGTTTTGCTGCGACATCAATATAAGAGGAGTAAAAAAAAAAATGCAGTTACTTGGAACTGTAAAATGTGATAATAGATATAATTTATAAATGAAAATAAGCTATAAGATATGAAGCTCAAGTTGTTGCCATATAATTTCATTGATTTGATAACAAAACTTAGCCAGTAATAACAGAAATAATAATTAAATCAGCATTCGAAACCACTTAATGGTAATGAGTTCGTTTTCACTATATTTTTAATGCCATGACAATTCAAAATACCTGCACTCTACAGACATATCAATTAAAATTTTTTAAAACAATTTGAAGAGACCCGACCCTCCAATCAAAAAAAAAAATGCATGTACGATCACTTGTAAAAGAAATATCGGCCAATATATTTTCCTTAGTTTGTATCAAATATTTTAAATTTTTTTAAGATTATTTTCTTTTTAATCGATGCTGATGTTAAAAATATAAAAATAAAAAAATGATTCTCTCTCCCTCACTTTTTCTTAAAAATAATCATGTTTTCTTTTTATCCAAAAGCTAGAAAGATATATAAAAGACGCTACAATCTATAGAATACAAAACTCAGGCGCCACGTTTAAATAAATATTTCAATTTTACGGAATTGTTCAGTTTCACGTTATGTTTGTATTGTTTTAGAATTTTTAAAAAAACCGTTTGTTAATAATCTCTTTAATATTAACAGTTTAGATAATACGTTTGTACTTCATTTGGAAGTTTTAAGTACTTTTTATAATATTTGTTATGTTTATGGTAACATTGTTGTTGTGTTTTTATTCTTGTTAACGTTGTAATTTTTTCATGGGTGATTTTGTCATTCGTTAATGTTACAAATATTCAGTTTTTTATGTCCTCTTTTTCTCGTTGGAAGTAATAATATTTCATCTCAACAGAATTACTACTCAATAATTTAGTATTTTGATTATATAAAAAGCTTGGATGGTAAAGTTTAAAAAAAATATAAATAAATGAAGTTTTTGAGGAAAATATATTTTTGTTGAGTGTCTGATTGTGTATGTAATTTTCCCTCATCAGTTAAAACATATCTCATTATTAAAGGATATACAGAGCAGGAGGTAAGGCTCCTGCGATCACCAACCCAACTGAACATGAATAAGTTTTAGTCTAATGTTCGCCCGCTTTAACTCCACTGCTTAGGTAAGGTATGTTTCATTTAACATAGGACGTGTCAGAAAAAGAAATAACCAAGGAAAATCTCCGATTTCCGCTGGGCATTGAACCCTATCTCCTCCAGTCTGGAGATACCGTTTATATATATGTATAACACGGGTGTCCACGCGGGGGAGTCACGGCGCAGACTGCGCCATTGAAATTTTTTTTTGGGGGGGGGGCTGGGGGGTTGAAAAAAATTGAAAAGAGTGTAAAAGTAGTTTTTTTTTTTTTTGGTTGTCGATTTGGAGAACCTTTATTTTTTTTTTGCCCTAATGCAAATGTGGGCCAAGGCCCCGCCCCCTCCGTCAGATCTTTGAGGGAGGGTGAGCCATAAGGTCTGGGGGGGGGGGGGGGGGGTACTCTTTGTATAAGTCAGGAAACGACGGGAGCTCTTAACTCCAACAACCAAAAGGGACACACAGCCATATAGTGGGATAGTTTAATCAGAATATACTTTTCTTAATATACGTATTGTTATTATGAAATAACATTTCTCCAGTGCTGACAAAGTATTTGTTAATACTACGTAGGTAACTTTACTTAACCACTTGTGAACAATTCTTTTACATTTTAAAATGCTTTATAATAGTAATAAAATAATTTGTCAGCATTTAACTGTATGAGATAGTTTAATGTATCCCTAGGTTGGAAAACATTACTGGCTGAATAATAGTATAAAATTATCTTACTGAATCACACTGAACGTCACATGGGAGGGTGTTACATCAACTTCAGTCTACACAAGCTATAATCTTTTTTCTTTTTCTTTTTTTGAGAAAATATTACAAGTTCTGTGAAAGTTGAGGTCTTTCCTTCCTCCAAAACCAACACACACTATTTCTCCCTTAAAATTCGTAATAACTCACAAAGCCTAAAGCCCCGCGATCACCATCCAACTTTCCACCAACGTAGTCGGCCGATTTTGACGTCACGAACTGGTAGAGACAGTCTTGCAGTGGCGAAGCGTGCTATGAGACATTGAGACAGTGTCTACCCAAGAGATAGAGAGAATAACATTATTTGCAATTTTAAAATTTCACTCAAGGAAAATTTTGCGTCGTATCGGCTCACGCTGTGAGTCCAACGCTTTGAGTCCATTATTGCCCGCTGTGGCGCTGTCTGTTCGTGAGACATTTTCCTTAACGGCTCCGTAAAGAGAGCGAACCATACAGGATGTTGCTAGGAGGCGCGCATGCGCACCACAGGAAGCAGTTCGTGGGGTATAGCAATCCTTGAGACGTTCTTCTATACGTCTCTTAACTGTTGAGTGTTAGATATTCTAACGTATTTTGTACTCTTTGTCCACTACGAGATGAAACTTAGCCATGCCTCTTCAAACGGAAAAACATTTCACAAAAAGGTTATAAAAAAAAATTTTTGGAAAAAAAAACAAGATTAGGAAAAATTTAAAAATACTTACTATTAAAGAAAAAAATTATTTATAAAATAATTATGAATAACATTTATATTGTCAATAGGGGAAAAAAATAATCAAAATAATGAAAAAATAACTAGATACAATTGGTTATAAATCTTTCAAATTAAGAAAATGAATAATAATTTTGGTCTAAGATTGGAAAACTATATAAAATATAAATTATTCTGTCAAATTAATTGGGAAAAATATAATTCTAAAACACTAAAAAGTATTAATAAGGTTAAAATTTTATTAATCGCTGAAGTAATTGATGAGAATATTACTCTGAATTTTTAACTTTTAACTTTTGTTACGTTTCTTTTCTTTTGTATTAGATAATTAACAAAGTTAATTAATCTACAGCTAATAATTATAAATTATTATCAGCATCTATATTCTTTATTCTTGAATACCTAATAGGACTGGCGAACAGTAAAAAAGTAAAAAAAAAAAAAAAAAAAAATCAAGAATTAGTATTTGTAATTTTGTTAAAAACAGTTACGATCTTTCATTATTAAAAATTTTAATCATCACCTGCAATATTGTTGATTATTTTTGATTATTCTAACAATTTTATTTTGGTGTTTTGATTGACTATTATTATTACAAACAATATCTAAATCTAAAATGTCTACCCTTACTCGAAATACACGCTTCGCCACTGCAGTCTTGAGCCAGTTTTTCACCAACTTTAGTCCGCCGACTCGAGTTAGCTGTGCACGGGCAACTCGGAAAGTTGGTGGGAAGTCGGTCGGAATTACCCAATCACAGGGCAGCTTTGGAATACGTCAGTCGTGACGTCACGCCCATGGAAGAAATGGCGTCAAAATCTGTTTGCCGATTCGAGTCGAAGACAAGCTCGTACACAATGAATATCAGAGTATTGCGAGTTTCTTTCATGCATTAATAAAGTTTATACTGAAATGCAGTAATTGTATGCGGCAGAATTTATCAGAGAGGTTTCAAAACCTCGATTTTTTTCGGATTTTCCACAGTTGCTGGGGGAAACGCATTGTATTATGGGATTCCTTCTATCATGTCCGACTCATTTGCGAGTTGGATGGTGTGACGGCTGACTAAAAGTTGGCGGTCTCGAAGTCGGCCGACTAAAGTTGGTGAAAAGTTGGATGGTGTTCGCGGGGCTTCAGACTTCACAACTGAGTCAACAATCCCCTGACTTGTAAAAATGGAGGTGGGGGAAGGATTTCAGCCCCTTATCCTTCCAATACCAATACAAGCAATCAAATACACAGTTGCCACAAACTAAAATCTTTAACCTTAAGTATCAACTTATTAACGGAAACTGACACAAGGTAGTTCCTAATAATCTTACAAAACGGAATGTACACTTACCAGGAATGTTTGATGTTTGACTTCTAATTTCCTTTGTTTAATGTTTCCTTTAACCTCCCATGATAAGTTGGTAACTGTAATGTGGTGGATATTTAATTCTCCTCCTCCTGGCCAAAAAATTGGCGACGACTAAAAAAAAATACGAGAACAAATTAGTGGGACTCAATATACGTTGTTTCGCATAACGTCATTGATTAATTAGGGACGGTAAATTCGATACACATCTAATATTCGCACTTAACACGTCGTCTGAACAAAACGACACATCGTATATGTGTATTAACCCTCGAATCTTCTCTCTCCTATATTTACATTCATAACTACATACTATTTATAAGTAATTTGTATGTAAAATATATACAGAATGTATCAAACATGGCGAGTAGAAGTATTTATAATATTTTTGTTTTATTAATTTTTAACTCTTTAATAATAATAAATTATAAACAAAGAATTAATGTGCCTCATATTAATAGAAAAGAATCGGAAAAAGGCACAGAAATAAAAAATATCTGAGCATTCATCGGTGAGAGTTTGGGACGGCCCGTTTCGTCCAGCCGGAAGCGGGTGTGGATACCCTTATTACTTTTGCACTATCTGAGCATTTCATCTGGTGAGTGGATTTGGCTGATGAGTCCCTAAAAAGGTCGAAACGGGCCGTCCTAAACTCACACCGATGGATGCTCAGATAATTTTTATTTCTGTGTCTTTTTCCCATTCTTTTCTAATAAATTATACTTCACATATCTCTCACCGTAATATAGTAGTTAATGGAAAATCGATATTCTGATAAAACCAGCTTTGAGATAACTCAAATTGGATGATCAAATTTCGTTATACGACAGCTTTAATTGGCAACTATTCCCCAATTTTGCGACAGCTGATTCGCCGATACTACACTTTTGCTTATGGCCACCTCTTCGGTGTCTAGATGACGTCACTTTGGTTACAAATGATACACATTGGTATATTTCGTGTGTTGTGAATATTGAATACTGTTTAAAATTTTCTCCTTGTGATTAATATTTAAAATAGCTTAACCCTTTAATTATTATTGATCGTCTGTGACGATTGCAGTGCAACGATAAGTTAAAAATAAAAAGCAATGCATCGTAATCCGACAATTCCGTTTTACGACAGCGGTCTTTCTCAACACTTATACTGGAATACGCCTGTACGTTGTTTTGTTATAACTCGAGCGCTTTTGGTGCGTAATTATAACTTATGTGGGCCTGATATCCAAGTGGTATTACTCTTAGCTGCGGGCTGAAGGGACCGGGTTCGTTCGCTGTCTGAGAACAGGATTCTTCTACGTCTAATTCTACCCAGCCCACTGTAAAATGGTTATTGAGGGTTATACACAGATGGGCGTCGGGTTGATCACTCGACCTCCACTTAGGTTAGTCATGGAATGCCGGGAGCCTTACCTCCTGCGACCTCAAGGGTCAGGAGCGAAATACTGAAACTTTTCACTACAACGCATATTGAGAACCATCCCTTCCCTAATATTATAAACGAAAACCTAAAAAACAAAATCAATATTTAAATTACACTGACTTAACATTTTCTAAATTAGTATTAATGACCACTGAGATTAAAAGAAGCTTCGAACCTGATTCTCGTCGTCAATTTCATTCAGAACAACAACTATGGATACAGGATAATCCACAACTAGTCTCCAGAAATCGAAAATCGTTGAAAGCCGAGGAAACTGGGTGACAACAAAAGCATCTGCCTTTTTATAATCCTACTAGCAGCAAAGCCTGTCGGACGACAGGCATAAAAAAATCTGAAAAATCATTTTATTATCAACTTCAAAAATAAAGTAAATGTAATCTAAATACTGTGCTAACATGTGAACGAAGCTTCTACGGCAAAAATGGTTTTGAGTTTTGAAATCAGCGTAAACAACTGAGTAAGTATGCCAAATTTCATTAACATGGATGCAGCGATAACAAAATTATTTGGTTTTGAACGTATGTTTTGTTAGAATTTCAGTTGTCGAGGTCAGTTCCCAAGAATAAATTTTCATGGAAACAACATGGAAAGACACAATGAACTAATATTTTCATCCAATTTGAGTACTTTTGATTCAATGGTACCATTGAGAACCGTTGGATCTATCTAAATAGCTTAATTACATCGAGTTACAGA
>JAFIDM010096008.1:1825-15137 GCA_023159025.1 Thereuonema tuberculata | reverse complement strand
ATTCAGTGTCTAATGCATCTGTATGTTCGACATCATGTTGTATACAGCGTTCATTCGCCGCCACGTCCTACTTGACACTTTTAGGAGCATATCCGGTGTGATGGTTCGAAATGCGACCTCAACTGTATTGCGGAATTCTTCATTTGTAGCATAACGATGTTCAGACACGTAGGCCTTGATGATTCGCCACAATGAGTTATTTAGGCGTCGTGAAATTAGGACTTCGTGATGGCCATTTCAATGGAGCTGGTGATGCTGGAGTACCCGACTAATCCAGCGTCGTCGAAAATTTTCATGAAGAAAGCCGCGCACAGTAAGAGCGACGTGAGCAGGTAGCCATACGTGTTCCATGACACTCGTGTGTTCAAGCTGTGGGATTAACCATGTTTGTAACATGTGTAAATTAACATGACCATAAAAAAATATGGTCCAAATAAATAATACATTACGGATACGGGAACTTCCCGCCACACTGTATATATCTGTAGATATTGAGACTTCAACAAAAACAAAATATGCTTTTGGATAAGCATGAAAATTATTAGATAAGCCTCTCACTACATGGTTTTGTTATTATTTTGAAATTCAATTCTGTTTTGTATGAGGACCGAGTTTAACACCCCAATTGTATTAAGGTAACTATAGCCTTTGTCATTGCAGGCTGACGAACAATAACAGTAGCTGTTTTTATCGTGACTTCAAAGGATAGAAGGCAAACTATTTCCCAACATACTTAATTTCAAAAAAAAAATCTATAAAACAATATATTACATCGTCTATACTAATTCTTTTCAAGAAATTCATTACTTAATTTTACTTAATATCAATATCGAATAATTAAATATGATAATTATCTCCATCTCTTTTCTGTATCCATTCAACCCTGGATTAACTACTTAGATCTTCTCCAATTTTCTTTCTCGTCCCGGTCCTTTTCCCTCCACTTGTTTCACAAGCAAGGACTTCATTTGTTCCTGGAACACTATAGACTATTCCAGCAAAATTTCTCTTTTTCAATTTCAAATCTTCCACTTTACTTTCAGAAAACTAAATTAAATCATCTCAACACTGCTGCAATCGTTGTAATTTTTTTTTATATATATACAATATCTAAGAAATTTTTCCTTGAAAATATTAAACATTTTTTTTTGATAAATTAGATAACTTGTAACGATAGTTATTCTGAGTTTCTTCAAAAATTTAGGAATACGGAATTTAATTTTTGGAGGCTTTTTTTTTCAATACTAGAGAAATTAATTAAAAAAAAAGATATTTGTCTATTGATATAAAATTAGTTTTTCAGTAATTTTCAATGATTTTTATGCTTCTTTGAAAAACAGTTTCTTTCCCTTTTTAATAATCATTTTTTCATGCATCCATTCCGAAATAAAACTTTTTGCTTTCCAAAAAAAAAATTGAAAAATTAGTTTTAAGTTAGAGAATGTTAATTTTCTTGGAAAATATAAAAAGAAGTTAACACAATATACTATCTTATTTGATAACAATATTGTTTTGTAAAATATCAAGATGGAAACAGGATTTTTTTTTTTTATTACCATACCCTAATCACAAGTTTATGAAAATATTTTGTGGGAGTATTGATGGCTGTATTCACCTTCGTTCTGCCAAAGTAGAATCAGTTGATGAGCATCTAATGGTGAAGAAGCTCTACACATCTTCAAATAAAAGTGTGCACCAAACACAATTAGACTATTATATTGAAGAGTCGTTGTACTTGTCGTGTTTCTAAATGGCTGCGGTTTGTTAATATTTAACGTCATTTTCGAATCACGTTTCGCATGAGCTACTTTACAAAATGGCAGGTTCCATGGAGAAAAACAAAACAAAAAAACACATAAGGCAAAATTTTTTGCTTCAAGACGAGAATCTTAAAATAAATTAGCTCTATCAAAAGTAACTTTGAGAACTATACTGTACATACATCAGGATTTAATTCATCGTTAAATTCGTAGGAATCTTGAGTTGATGTCAACCATCTTCAAAAAAAGGTGAAAAGAGCGAGGGTTAATGGAAGTTTTCTATTTGAGGAATAAGTTAACAGAAGAAAATTGGGCAGCTAAATTTTGATGATTCAACAGCAATTTCAACAACGATGAATGTGGTGCGCAACCAATGTAGTCTAAGAAAAGATTTGAGCAACCCTCAATTTTAATGTAAGCTTGTTATAAGCTAAGTGGCATTTAATATGCACTTTTATTACCTAAAATGTTCGCACCTATGTATAATATATTATTCAATAATACAAATTTGAATAAGTTTCGGTATGTTAGCCCTATCCGACCGGTAAATAAATGATTGACAAAATCTTTAGAAATCTTTAGGTACCAGTAGTTTAGGGGAAGTTCACTTCGCAACGTTATTTTAAATTTAATTAAATCATAAATTTTGATATTCAAAAAAGAAAATTTTGATTTTGAAATTAGGAAAATTTGTAAAAAAAAACAAAAATGTTTCCAAATCGATCTCTCTTCTTCTGAAATCAGTAATTAATAATCTGGTTATAATTTCAAATAAGTAAAACTCACCGCTTGGTAATTTTGAACTCAACCAAAATTTTTGTAGCAAATTTCGAAGCTACCTAAAAGAAATAGGCCTTTTTAAGTTTTTGTTTCATAAAAAAAAATATTTATACAGGTCTAAAGAATTAAGAAGGTCTAAAATTAAATGATTTTCGAAATAATTTTTATCAAAAATCAGCTTTGCAGTCTAAATTATAAAAAAGAAGAATATCATATATTCAATAAACTTCATTTACAGTTAATTGTTTGGTTTTTTTTGTTCTAAAAACAAAAAAATACAATTAAAATATAAAGAATAGCGCTATTTAAGCTAATAAATAAATTTCTAAATTCACAACAATAGTGTCTTTAAAAAAATTATACAAAATTGGAATGTGTATTAGAAAAGAACATCGAACGTTGCAGAAATAGGTTTTGGAAAAATTAGCCTACATAAAAACGAAGGCAATACAGAATGAAAAAAAAAATACTGCTTTTAAATTAAATATTTTTAAAAATCAGAATTCTTCTTGGAACACAATAATGTACTTTTTATTTGGTACTGAACTTACGACTTCCAGGCCTAAAATACATTTATAACTATCTAAAGATATATATTTATCTATCTATCTAAATTATCTCTTTTTTCGTTTAATAAAATGTAAAAACAAATGAAATTCATTGCCATCAACTTCACATATAAGAATTATATTTGCTGTGCAGTAAAAAACAAAATCATATTATACAGTTATAAGATCTTAAATTTATTGATAAACAAATTAAAAAGTTCCTAACTTCTAAATTTTACTCGTTCCCTTCTATGTTACTAGGTTTATTTTGGAAATAAATGAAACAATGAATTGTATTTTTTAAATAACATTCTAGAATAAAACATTGTTCTTAACGTTCTTAATGTAAAGTTGCGAAACTATCGTTTTTAAATGCATGAAAAATAAAACAGGTAACAAAAAAGCAGTAACTAAAAAACTTCTAAATAAAAATTATAACTTAAAAAGAAAATAGGTATAATTAGAACTAGAAGATACTTAGAAAGTGCTAACTTACAGCTTTCTAATTTTGAAATAACGTTTTGCTCTTTTTTTAAATTTTCGGCATCTTTCCAATTATTTTCCAATTTCAATGGGCCAAGTTACAAGTTTATGATTACTGATTAATATCTTTTAAATTCATATTACTTGAAAATTTTGTTCGTCATTCTAAGAGCAAAACAGAAGCCTAACTTCTTCCCCTGCTTCGGATTTTAAAAATGTGAATATAAGGAATTACGGGGATTTAGTATAGAACGTGTTTATTATTTCAACAGAAATCTGCTACTTGATGCATCAAAAGCGATACCAAAGCATGATATTGTTTCTAAGTATTGTTGTCTTGTTGTTGATATTTTCCAGAGAAGAATAATTTGGTAGAATCCAACTCTCTGTTCTTTTTTTTTTATTCCTACAATTAGTACAGTGTCAATTAATTATTCCTTGCTGAAAATATTCTTTTTGAAGTATTAAATACTTACTTTGTAGTATATAAGCATTTACTGAGATTTAATCGTGACAAGATCATTATTGGCATCTGTGACGTATCAAATAAAATGGCGCAATAACCTACAGCCATTTGCTATAATTGTCAGTTCGTTATTATAGATTTAATGTATAGCATCGGAGACAGAAAAATGATGGATATTTTAAAAGTACGTGATATAAATTTTATGAGGAACTTCACTGAAGAAGACTGAAATTGATACAAGAACGACTTGTTATAGTTAGTTGTTCAGGTGTATTTTGTGCAATTTGTAATGGATGGTAGTGAAAGAAAATAATTTATGAAATTGAAGGAACAAAATTTCGAACAAAGCCTAAAAATTCATTCGGTAGTTGTGTGAAACACCGAACCAGTGGAATTACAATTTTGAAGATGAATTTCCTTTTTTTTTTGGAACTAAACGATTCCGAAATACATAGTAGATATGTAATTCCGAAAAACTCTGTGTTTTCTTTTATTTTTTTTATATCGATAGTTGGTAAGAAAACTCGAAAATTACTAGGAAGTTCTTTCTGGGCGGCGGATGTGCACAGTTTGAAGACAAGAATTGGTAGCCACGTTAGGAAGCGAGAAGGAAACCTACGTAGCGGGAAATTCGTAAGATCCCGTCTACGATGTTTTGTTTCGAAATCCAACAGAAAAAACCAACATACTTTTTATTTCGGAATGACTTTTGTAGCTTAACAAACACTTCGAAGAACGTCATTTTTTTTATTTTATAGGAGTGCTTCCGCAAGGAGTGCCACCTAAATTTTCTAGTTTTCTTCATAAACATTTTAGAAATTCGATTACATATTTACTATGCATCTCGAAACCGTCTTAATTCCACTGGGTCGGTATTGTAGACAATTTCCATTTATTCCGTTTTACTAAATGACAAGAATCTCCACCGGGACATGAGTAATACTCATTAATGTAACAGAACCGTCTTAATGCCTTTCGTACCTAGATGATCAGCTCTGCAATGAGATTGTAGCATTACGAGGGTTCCCAGCTAGATGATCCGCCTTTAATAACCAAAATTTTGATTTTTTCACATCCAATTTCTCTCCACAACATTGTAACAGGTATTTAGATATATATCCTTGAGAAATCTCCTCTTAAAGAGTTAGCTCTCCGTTTCTTCTCATCCGTGCGAGGTTTATCACATAGCGATTCTTCTTCTTAATCTTTACTGATTCTGTATTAGTTGCCCAATTTTCCCCAATTCAGTAATGAACATATAATTAACATAGTTATTAACAAAGATCATTATTGTAAAACGCAAATTAATTTATCGTAAAATGGTTACTATCCACTATTGAAGATTAATTTTATAATAATTAGTAACTTTTGATTCTCATTATTTTAGTTTCCATGAAGAAACTCAAAATTAATTATTTTTTTATATATAATTGAACAATATTTATTGAATATATCATTGATGCATTCCTTTCTAAACTGTTGACGAATATTCTAAAGGTAGCCTTTAAAGATAGCAAATACTCCTTCACTACAATGGAATCCAGTAACTGATTTGGATGTTTTTCGTCTTTCTGTGTTAGTATTATGGCAATAGAAGTGGGAATCTCACCTTAAAGCATGGGCATCATACATTGAAACAACTGTCTGCACAAAGGTCAGGTACGATGAAGATATCGTTCCTAGCATTTCAGTCCACATTTCCGACGACTGTAAAAAAAAAAAGTCAACAAATTGTTATTAAGAAAATTTGCTTGCTTTTCATCAAGCTTAAGAAGGAATATCTCTTAGAATCTGTTCTAGTTAATTTTTTTGTTATAGAATATTAAATTTTTAATCTTAAAGACGATTCAAATTAAAGTATCCCTATGCAGACCACTCTAGAGAGAGAATCAGTGGCGAAACCACGCCAGATCTGGACTGTATACACTCCAGATAATAGGAAAAAGATTTCTGCAATTAAAACAAAAATCAGGTCAAAAAACAGATCGACAGGGAGAATATGGCGCTGCGAGCGGAACCAGTTGTTAAAATTTGCAGAAAGCTACGCCATCAGACATCGAATCAGATATAAATTGAAGTGCGAGACTGCCCAGAGATATTATTCGACGTATCCGGTCTAATGCTGCCGGAACGCGCCTCATTTTTAAAGTTCTTCTACCACAATGGTAAAAATGCTGCAGCGCTTCGCGACTACAGACGTCACAAATCATTGTGAAAAGGTCCGCTGACATCCTGTGCATTGCGACTCAAGGCTCGTCGATTTGAGTAGACTGGTTGCTTTATAGTCCGAGCAGAAACAGGCGCAAACCTAGAATACCTCAAGTGGCCGAAGACGTTGCCACGGCAGTCGTTGAGCAATCACGTGAAAACAAGTCTGGAGATGTTTGGGCAAAGCATGACTTGCAGCCTGGCGATGGCGACTTGCGAGAAACGTCTGCTTTGACATTCCTGGAACGCATACAGATGTACCAGGATTGGCCCTGGAACATGCTTTGAAAGATGAAGCTCAGTTTCATGTTTGTGGAACAGTGAATACAGAAACTGCCTTATCTGGGCTAGAGAGAGTCCTCGTCAGCTTCAACAGATTCCCTTACATTCACCGAAGATGAAAGTATGGATATGGTTTACGGTCACATTTCTGATCAGCCCGTCTTTTTTCGAGTAAATCCATCCAACCGGACCTGTGACCTGCAGGAGAACTGAAACTCGTTATCGGGTCCTGTTGCACAGTTCACAACTCCAGCAAACAGGATGCCTCAATACGACAATATTTTTGGAATATTTTTACCTTCCCACATAAGATGTCATTTTCAACAGTTGCTGCCACAACATTTCACAAAGGATAGAATCATCATTAATGCATCTCCAACAAGATGGCCATCATATTCACCATCCCTGTGAGTTTTATCTTAGGGTTGCCTTAAAAGCATGGTTTATCGGGGCAACGTTCTTCACCTGGCAGAATTGAAGGACAGAATTGTACTGCACACGCGAAACATCTCTACAGATCAATTGCATTCTGCTGTCGAACATGCTATCACTCAGTAACAAGCTTTTAGTCCTGCAGAACGACCAACACATTGAACATGGCCTCTGACTATCCTTGTAGTCTCAGTCAGCTCTAGATGCTATTAACTATTTTTGTACAATATATCAATAAAAATCATTCGATAACACTTCGCACACTGTTTTCTTTTTTAGTTTTTTTCCCGTTTCAACATCCATCCAGTTCATACTACTTTAATTTATATAGGTAGAGCCATTTTTCCCCCTATTGATGATTTTTTTTCAAAATTCTGTTAAGAATGAGGATATCAGATATCAGATATAATTCTGTTAAGACAGAATTTTGAAAATCGTGCTTTTGAAGAAGCTAAGTATTGTATTTAGTTTTAACAAAATATCTCTTATTATTAATTTGGAATGGAATTTTAAAATCGATTTAGTCAATACACAAAATATATTGTATACTCTAACACGTGTAGAATAGGTAATGCACGATGAAATTGCATTTAATCATATAATCATCTGAGATAATTACGTAATTGCTTCCTAAAGTTTTTATAATTATAAAAATCCTGGAAGTAAATGTTATTGCAGCTTACTTTGTTAATAATTAATGACGGCCAACACAGATTAATTAAGCAAGTATATTTTATGTTGCCTTGCCGGCGTCGCCGAGCGGTCTCGACGGTTGTCTGCCGTGGGGGCATTGTGTCGGCACCCGGGTTCGATTCCCTGACTTGGCTTGGTTGTTTCAATTTCCTTTCCTATTTTTGTCAGCCTCTCCTTCACTTTCTCTTCGGTCTGAAGCCTTGCATAATGGCTTCCTAAGGAAGGCCCCGGAAAACCCCCTCAATATCTTTTCCAGGGAATTCTGGGAGTTCTACTGAACTCCATAGAATGTGGACCTGTCTCCGGACAGACGGACTATGGATGGATGGATTTTATGTTGTAATGAGAAATAAATTTAACGTTCAGGAAAATTGTTAAGAAATGAAAACCAAAGACTGCACAT
Source organism: Thereuonema tuberculata (assembly GCA_023159025.1). NCBI lineage: Eukaryota > Metazoa > Arthropoda > Chilopoda > Scutigeromorpha > Scutigeridae > Thereuonema > Thereuonema tuberculata. The sequence continues at coordinate 7,082 of JAFIDM010096008.1, read as the reverse complement.
AAATAAACAAATCATGCCTTTCTGGGTCTCTTATCAAGAGAGGGTGGATCTGGCTGATGACTCCCTACGAAGGACGAAACGGACGTTACCGATTCCCTCTGTTGGCAAACTCCTTCTTCTGGATTCATCAGCCCAATTTACCTTCCCTTAAGGCGTGATTTGTTTGTTTATTTATGTGCAGTCTTTGGTTCAATTCTTATATTTTACTTTAGAATACAAAACCTTAATAAAACTAAAGTTGATAATGCAGATATTTATATTTAAAAAGATCGGGAGTGACGTCAGGCGTAGGATCTGTATTCTGTGATGGTGAGATGGTCTAAGCATCTGTCTTTCATGCTAAGGTTCGCTGGATCGATTCTCCTACATGTCTTTTTTTTTTGTTTTTGTTTTCTTTCTCCCTCTCCAGTTTTTTATTTTTTAATTAATCCTGTTTAAATTACATATATTTTAATTTTATTCTCGCCAGTCAAATCACACGACCACACAAAGACTGACCTTTACGATTAACTTTAAAGTACATTTGAGGAGACACATGTGAGCTAGTGGAAGCAGCCATGATGTCAAGTAGTTCCACAACTTAACCAATAGCATGACTGATTTTTACTAGTTTGACAATTTCCCCCCAAAATAAATTTAAACACTTCATTACATAGCAGTACAAACTTAAGTAATTTCACATCATACAAAACCTTTTGCTTACAGAATGATATTTACAGAACGAATTTTTACAGAAAGATAGAACTATAGGATATTGTGTGTTTCGGGCTACCGGATATTGCGTAACTTGGTTCAATGACGTCACTCCCGATTTTTTTCTGAAACTGGCTTTAGACGTCTTTATTTTCAGATACAGTAATACATTGAGATACGGGCATAATCCGTTCCAGAACTGAGCTCTCAAATCTTTTTTTGCCATAAGAAATAACAGAAAAAAAATTAATCCGTTCCGACCCTCTAAAAATTCCCTTATTAGTGCTAATAATAATAATGGAAAATTTGTTTTTACTTGCCATAGAGACATACATACACACAAAAAAATTATAGTATTCAAGGATTCTGTGATGTAAAATGAAATGTGGTTTTAATTTTGAGTTCCTACTGACAGACGATACAGTAGCGGCTAATGGCGGTATTTGCGGAGGAGGAGAAGGAGGGAGGGAGGAAAGAGAGTTGGCCCGGAAGGATTTACGTTCTTGATAGCATCCTTCTGCTTTAGGATGATACATATCGTGGATGTACTGAGATTATACATGCGTGCTAGATCACTCATACGGGCACCACGCTCATATTTATCGACAATTTCATGGTTTATTCACATGGTCATCATACGTTTCTTCTTCTCACTACCATCCTTACCACTCACTTTCTTGGACTCATTATTATTATGAAGAATAATGCACAAAATAGAGAGAAAATCACGTAGATAACGCAAACAAAATGCTGAAGACTCGCGGAGATGCGTACGGAAGTCGACGAACACGTGAAGTGAACGAGTTAGGCGGCATGGGCTGCTCTGAGTGCTCTGCCACCTAGCGTCGGCGTCCGTAAGCGTGCTCGTATCTCTAATCTACTCGTATCTCAAAGCAAAAATTTGCTCGAAGGCTTACTCGTATCGCACTTGTATGTCGGGACGCTCTATCTCAAGGAATTATGTATTATAAAATTTCTTCTAAATTTAACTCAAATTAAAAAAAAAATAAACAGAATAAAGAATTAATTTTATTTCTTTTTTTTTTTTTTAAATTGATATTAGTAAAATACTTTATATTTATCTTATATCAAAACTTCCTTTACCTATTTTATTTAATGTGGATCCGGTAGCCAAGTGATAAGGCTCTTCACTGCGGGCGAGTGAGAATGTTCCACGCTAAATTCTTCTCTAGACGGGGTCCTAGGGTCCACCCTGCCCTCTATAGTATGAGTAAAAATTGGTTTATTTCCCAGGAGTATAGGCGATCAAGCGTTGGCCTGACCACCCAACCTCATCTCAGTCCGGAGGTCAATGAAACGTTGGAACCCTTACCTCCAGCGCCCCCTTGGGCCACAGTGGGATTCACCTATCTATTTATCTAATACCAAATTTCAAATATAATTCACCTTTTCATAGTTTAACTATAATTAACAAACTAATTCAAATCAAATATACAATTAAATTGTAAATAAAATCGTTACGATAATAAATATAAAAAGGATGATCATATAGGTAGTGACATAATTTAGTTGATAAAACAAATTAAAAAACCTTTTTAAGATTAGATAATTTAGAATAGAACCCAAAATACAAAAAAATAATTAAATATTATATTTTACTAAGATATTCATGATTTCGTACTATAACGATTTTTAATGTAACTTATTGTATCAAAATTTTGTATATTGGAAAACACAGTTATTATCAAAAACTTACAGACATAAACAGTCAATTATATAGTAGAAATGACATTTAGTATAAAATTAAATTTAGCTTAACAAAAATTTAAAAAAAGTCTGATTATCATGAAATTACATATTTATCAGAATATTATATATTTATTAACATTTTAGATACTTATTAACATATTACATACTTATTAACATATTACATACTTAATAATATACTAACAATTTAGCAATCGTTTGAAAAAATTATATTAATAAAATAAAAGCATTACATCGGTCTGACGTGCGGCCTGTGTGCCGGTACCCGGGTTCAAATCCCAGTCTAGAGCATGGATGTTTCCTCTTTCTCCCTGGGACTTACTATCTCAAGAGTTATTTCTGGACGGGATGTGAATCTCGTCCCCCCTCTGGAATTTCCTGGCCTCACCCTGTCGTTCTCAGGTAGGACTAACACGTGGTCCATAGTTGGCCAAAGTCGATGAAAGAAGAAGAAAAGCATTGCTAAGATAAAATCCATTTTTTAAATCTAAAAAAAAAAGACCTCTTATCTATATATATTTGTATTTCTCAATAGATGAATAAATGTAGCATTCCTTTCGGCGTCAACTGATGCCGAAACTGATGCCCGGAAAACAGCCTTTTTTAAAAAAGTAATAAAGAATGGCATGGTTTGATGGTTGTCGTCTGAATCATCTCTTTCCGCTAACGATATCATAAACGATTCAATGGTTTCTTCAATCATGCCCTTCAATGAAATTCTTCGGTCTTCAGTATATGATCAATGGCCTTTTTTCCAATTATCTGCCGTAACGTTTTGAGAGCTTTCTGCGTCTTCAGAATTTCAATGTCAGTCAAGTTAAACCGGCCGCTCTCTTTTTTTTGCCCTGCGTTTCGAACAACGGGTTAGGCTTAGAGGTAAGTGAGGCGTCGGCTTCCTTTTTGAGCACTGAATGAGATGAAACAGCAGCCGTTTTATTATAGAGGTCCTCTTTGGTCAAACGATGACCAGACGACTTGAAATGAATACAAACATTCCTAATGATTCCGCTAGATTGACTTCTAAAGATTTTGTTGGCACAAACGAACAAAGATCTGTTTTCAGCAGCCGCCAGCTTCGAAACGAGTAATTGGAATTACTGTTACGGTCTTTTTAATTTTCCTTATTTTATTTTTCTTCTCCTATTTTTTTATGACGCAATTTTGTGTGGTTAAGGCAAAGTGACCTTTGCCTTGTTTATTTCTTCTCGCAGGATCCGCCATGTTGTTTTATCTCTTCTCCCTGTTTTCTAATTAATCGTAAATTGGCAGGTTTGTAACATTAAAACTTTTTATTTAGCATTTTTTTTTATATATTCTTGCATCCTACCACCTTATGTAACCTTTATAACTGCTATCTGTAAATCTGATGTAGATTATTAAATGCAATTTTGCTTTTATTTTGGAACAATTTTTATGCTGGAAAGAAGGTATCGCCATATTGTTTCTGCTTTTATAGTGATGTCATTTGGGGGTTTCAAGGCACTCCTTATTTCTTGAAGAGCCATTGGTAAAACGTTGTTTACGTCACCATCCCTATGAGATGCATTCTTGAAACTTCAGAGTCACTTCTCACAATGTAGCCGGACGAGACACACGTATTTTTCTTCCGTCTTGGAAGGGCGGAGAAGCTGTTAGGAGAAAAACAGCTTTGTTCTTCTTTTCTACCTATACACGGTTAATGGCAAGACTTGTATCTCATCCTGTGGTGCACATATCTCTGGATACTTTTGAGATATGTGCTTCTTGATATGAAGTCGGCTTATTGGATATCTGTGAGGTATTAAGAAAGGCCGTATACCCTCAGGATAGTTCAGTTGTAGTGAGCAGCCATCGTTATTAAGAAACGTTCGTGTAGTGCAAAAGAATGTGTTGTGTGCCATTTGTGTTTACCTGGATACTTTGATATGAACAGTGAATTTTGTAGGAGCTATCCTATATTTTGTGACAATGTAAACACGACAGAGCGTCGAACTGTGAGTATATTTTCTTTGGCGAAATTAAGTCCGGGAGTGAACTCTTCAGACATACTCTATGGTCAGAAAGTCTGTTTCATAAACAATTTTCGATCAGACTCTGCTTATAAAGTGACAAACTATTTGTGAGAATATGTCTTAAGTTTATACTTTTGTTAAATTGCATTGATAAGATTATTGTGAATTACTATTTGATAATTACCAACTTGAGTAATTTCGATTTAATTTATAATCTGTTGGAATTGCCGAATTTATGAAGAAAGCAGTGTGTGTTATTATTATATATATATATATATATATATATATATATATTTATTGATATGTAATTTCCATTGCATTAGTCTTGATTTGTTGTGTGTGATTGTATTATATTAAGTTCATTTCAAATACATTTTGTTGTTTGATATACCTGAGTTGTTTATTATTTCTTTAATTCTCTTTTGGTATAATTTTTATCGGGCTTTAGCTGTGGAATTTTCCTTGGGCCCAGCGGTTCCATAAGCTAAGTTTTCTTTTCATCACCTATCTTTATGGGTGTAGGCTTCCGATTGCGTTAATTAATACTCTGTTTTGTATATCCTCTCTGAGATACAGGATGATCCGTAATATTACGCGAAGTAAGTAATGGTCAGTCTTTCCCCATATAAGGAGTTGCCTTCACAGATAGAGTGAACGGACTAGTAATGGTCAGTCATTCACCATATAAGGAGTTGTCTCCGCAGATAGAGTGAACGGACTAGTAATGCTCAGTCATTCACCATATAAGGAGTTGCCTCCGCAGATAGAGTGAACGGACTAGTAATGCTCAGTCATTCACCATATAAGTAGTTGCCTCCGCAGATAGAGTGAACGGACTAGTAATG
>JAFIDM010096007.1:0-15138 GCA_023159025.1 Thereuonema tuberculata | reverse complement strand
CGGAGAGAATAGGCTCTTTGAATTTCATCATTTACACATATACACTTCCTTTTCTTTTTTTTCTTCCCTGAAAGGGGGGGGGGGGAAGGGGGTTCGTACCCCCTGGCTACGTGTCTGCAGTATAGATAGCCAGTTCTGTCTAATTACCAATATTTTTTTAACTCGGTGAGTAGCCACCTAAAACCGGAAGTGTCCTGAATCGGAAATCGGATTTATCCCAAATCTCCAGGCTATGGGTAATCGAACAAGGTATGACATCATGGACTACGACCCTCGGACACGCACACACATACAGACTCATGAATCCTTTCCTAATGACAAGAGTCATTAAAAATAATTTACTTAGGGACCGTCAGTCTGTTTACTGTCACTTCTTTCTTCCACCTCCCACATGTTTTCAAACTCAGATTTCGTTTCGCTTTACACTTCAGTATGGTGATCTTACTTTAAAAGAAACCTTAAATTTATAAAAATATTTGCAACATTGTTTAAATACTTTAAAAATTAATTTAATCACTCTTATTTATATTTTGATTATATTAAAAAAAAAGTTTCCAAATAAAAAATATGTTTTGTATAGACTAATAAATTTGAAAACGATCAAGCATTAGTACAATATTTCATAATGTGAAGCAAATCATTTTATTTTGAAGGAAATAATTTCTCTTAATTTATCAAAATGACAATAATTCACCAATCACTTTTTAGTTCAAGTTAGGATGCAATATACACTGAAATTCTAAAATAACTGGGAAGGACGCTACCATATCTATTATAGGCCACCTCACCCCTACAGTTTGCCTGCGCCTTGCTTTCTTTGGACCAGGAAACGTGTAGCCTGGTCCAAAGAATCGTCATCCACAGTCCAGCGACGGTTTTCCCGAGTCTAGGCAAGGCGCAGAGACTTGTGTTGTGCAACTTTTTTGTAATTTTGAAATTTTTTTAATCCCAGGTTGTTTGTTATGTTAAGTTAATGATTAAATGAAAGAAGGCGTAGTAAATTAATAGCTTTAATTTTTTTCATTATTATTATTATTATTATTATTATTATTATTATTATTATTTATTAAGATATGGTTTAAAATACGTAAAAATATTATTGAAACCTCTAAGCAAAATATCTTCCTACATCTATTTGTACGATTTGTTTTTCTGCAGTTTTTACAGTTAATCTGCTTCTAAGTAGGTATTGTCCTTCAAATGAAAGTTGACCGGCGGAAGTTTGAACTACGCAGCCCTTCCGGTAGCTGATCAATTATGTTTTCCTGTCACAATGGCCGCCGTCGTCTGTTTTCACTGAGAAAGACATGTTGATAACGCCAAATTAAAACTTCTCTCGACTATTTAGCGTTATTTCAATACCAGTTGATAACAATAAGTATTTAAATAAATAAATAAATATATATTATTTATAAATACAATGCTCTTTTGCAAAGTAACAAGCGATTACCGTAATGGCGGCGTCCTGTCATAAAATCAGACGGAAGTGCCTGACCAAACTAATTGATCATACATGCGCAGATCTCACAAAAACAGGGCGGCCATCTCTCATTTGGAGGACAGTACGGACTTATAATAAATCAAACATTATACAGTATGCACCACAACAAACAGTACTGAAATTGCAGCGCGGCTACTGTGTATGCGCGACATATAACCCGGGTTTGATTTATTTGCTATTATGCACAGAAACTGTACTCGTAGATGTATTGCTAAGGGTAGTGTTGCAGCAACTGTTCTCACAACAGAGGAAAAGTGTTTATTGTTGTGTATTATTTCCGTTCATACGGACTTTGACGTGGAAATGGCCCTAGTTTCAAACACGTTTCAAATAAATATTGAGAGAAGCTTTCACAAGTTGCCGCCCAACAGCAATGTTATTTTACAAATGGTTGATAAGTTTCGCCATACAAGAAGCTTTCTCACACAACGAAAGGGATGCACAGGTCGGCCAGTTAAGGTGACAAATGAATGACACTCATGGACGGCTCCTGAACCAGATTTTACAATCTCCTCAGAGAAGTCTCCGGTGAACATCTTTGAAAATGGATATAAGTACGAGATCCGTATATCGATTTCTTCAGATTTTGACTGGGTGGATTTCCGTATCGAAAACAGATTGGCAAGCGTTTGAGCGAGTGGTTCACTGTAGCCTATTACATAGCGGATGCAATGTTCTTGTCTAACATATGATTTACGGAAGAATATCACATTCCTCTTGATGGCTTCATCAATAAGTAGACCACCCGTTTCCTTGGTTTTCAACGGCCAGACATTATCAGACAGAAACCCCTCCATTCAGCACTTGTAACGATATGGTATTGAGCCCGTATTTTATGGAAGAAGATGATGGACATCCTCCGACAATTAACCACGACCGGTTTGAGACCTCATACCAATTTTGAGGGTTCCACTATGATTTTGTCGTGAAAGCAACATTGGCCACCATCCTCAATTGTCCTAGCAGGATGGAGCACCTGCCACACGGCCAGTAACTCACTCGCCAGGAACATTTTGGGAAACGCGTATTTTCTTTAACCACCATATTCACCGATGCCTACGTGTTGTGTAGGCTAAAGAAGTCCGTTTTTAAGGAGAACACGCCCACAACAATTGCGGAATTACGGAAAAAGATAATGGCGTTCTTTCACCAATTGCAGCAATCTATTTACAAACATGTTTGAAAATCTACGTGAACGTAATAAATTAACGTTATGAAAGTATGAATGCCATGGAAACACAATGGGCATCCTTTTGAAAATATTTTTTATACAGATCATCATCCGTGAACATATCCCTTTCAATGGAACCACACTTTGGGAAATACTGATTTATTTGAGCCTCTATGAAACTTAGTTTTGGCACATACTGTACTTCGATGTTTCTTTTTCAGATTTGTAGGAAGGTTTCATTTTTTGTTTACATTAACATTGTTGGGGACATTGACGAACCGAGGGAAGGGTTGTTAGGGGCTGTAACCTTATTGCATCCAAAAATGGAAGAAATATAGGATTTTGGATCTGTTTTTTGTAAAGTTCATCGGTTTATTAGTAACAACCTCCCATCCGTAAAACGACATTTTCTTTAGTTGAAGGGACTACAACCATTTTAACCCCTCACATTTCAAAATCCTGGATACGGCCAAGGTTGAGGATCCATATTTGGATGTTTTTAAAGTTATCTTGGATTACTTTCTATGTTGTTTTAGTAATAATAATTTCAAGAAAGAGGACTGTCAACTCATCTGATATCTTTCTCCCATTCCTTCTTGAATGTTGAAAGATTATTTTTAAGTAAAATGAAATGAAACTTAATGAAACTATTTCATTTTTAACTTTTCTGCGAACCGTTATTTTCTTTTCTCTGACAGATACTGGATGGGCGGTGAACCACATTTTTATTAACCACATTTATGAACCACATTTGGAAATACTGATTTATTTGATCCTCCATCAATTACAGAAATGGAGTTTCTATTGAAAATAGAATAAAGGCAATGCCTCTCAATCATGGGCGTGTGTAGAGAGCTATATAGATTAGCTCTATTTTCTTTCGGCTGTTGTTTTTTGATTCACCAACAAGTTGCAGATATCTTGGCGCCCCTCCCCCCTTCGAAATAAAATCTTACATACGCCGCTTAGTTAAAAAAAATTAAAAAATGAAAATGCCGATTAGAAATAAAGTCATGGTTTCATTTCCCGCAACAAAGACATCTACTATAAAGAATGTTTTAACAGCCGAAATGTATACTTTACATTTCATTTCATTTTCCTTATGCCTTCCGTTGAATTCCCAAACATACCGAATTTTTCTGACGGCGCGGCGCCATCTAGGACACACTGACAAATGGCCTTAAAAAAAATAGAGACGGAAACCCATTGGTGGGTAATTTATCTTTCTTTTTTTTTCCCCCTCTAAAATATAAACACTTTCTACCGAGGAAGCAATCTAGAGAACAATATTTTTTTTCTTTCCCGTTTTCAAACCACTATTGATTTGTTTTTTTCTTATTTGACGATTTTTTTAAGCGCTAATCTTGAATGATCTTTATTGAACTCTTACAGTAGCTGAACGTATAATTTCACAACATTCAAGATTTGCATTCAATCGATCTGATATTACAATAAATCTAACATATATCTAACGATTAACGTATAAATTTAACGTAAATCTGCAATTTAACAAGGCGAAACTCATTAGCATCAAATAACAGTTACAGATATTTTAATAGTTATTTAACAGTAATGAGAATCTAAAGTATTTAAAGCATTTATTTAATTTCTATTTAAATTCTTTCCCTGCAGTTGTAATTTTAAAGTTGTTGTTGTTGTTGTTTTTGTTTGTTTCTCTCGTAAGATCGTAGAAGATTTATACCATTCTCTAAATATTTTTCTTGGGTGTTCCTCTGTTCCTATACCTTGTTGGTTTGTACTCTTGAAGCAATTCGCCACCATCTTGATTTATCTATTCGCTCTTCATGCGCTTTCCTTTTTATTTCCTAGTTGATTATTTCAGTTGTACGGCTATTCTGTTTTCACTTTATTCTTAATATCCGCTTTTTTTTTTTAATTTAATCTTGCATATTCAATAGATAGTCGAAGATAATCTCCTGTTTGCTTCAGATCCTTCCTTTCTTTTCTTATCCCATGTGCAAGTTTCGCTTCCATATTAATTTTAACAGATTATCTTTAAGCTGACACCTTCCCAGAACGATGCTTGATAATTTTGTTTAATCTCAACAAAATTTTCCCTTTGTATTAATATTTGCTTTTCCATCTGAGCTGATTATATTCTCAAAATATTTGGTATTTTCCTTACTTGTTCAACTGATTTTCCATTTATATCTTTTATCTTTAAAAGAAGAAATAATGTTTAAACCTCAGTTTCGTTTTTCAAACCAAAAAACAACTGTATTTTCTTTGCACTTTAGATAAACTCTTGATACAGTGCAACTTGGGTAATTCGAAGCTGAAGGGACCACTACAAAACTTCGAATTATCCAAGTTTTCGAATTAAACAAGTTACATCTTTTAACTTTAATTTCAGGTCCACTGAATGCTTGAAAAGATTATTCTGTCAATAAGTAAATATTTATTCAGAAAGATCATGGTATGAAAGACTTAAACACTATATTTATGTAAACAAAATAAGATTTACATTACATAAGCTACTGTACATATTACATTCAATACAGAAAATTATAGTTTTTCAAAAAATTGTGCAACGTCTGATTGTTTTGTAGAATTCAGTCGCTTAAGGTTTAGCAAAATCATCAAGCATGTTTAGTGAACGGAAAACAGCTTCACTTACGTTGCTTTGTCCTTCAATGTACCGACGAAATTCGGCGCTATCCCGTACTCGTTGGCGATTTGGCATTTCTTCTTCACACCCTTTTCCACCTCGCGAATGACGGCAACCTTTCAGCGAACCTTGAATTATTGTACACGCGTGGTTTACTGAACGACATGGTGACACTGACAGCAGGAAGCTCGAATGGCGTCTGAAGCGTAACGTGTCGAACGGTGGCGGGAAGGGGATTTCAGTTGTCACGTGTCGAATTTCTTAACGATGAAACTCCGAAAAGTCGTTATGGTTCGAAATTTTTTATAAAAAACTTCCGAATTAAGGAAGTTGAACTTCGAATTATCCACGATTTTTTAACATTGATTTAATAAGAAATTCAAGGGACCAAGAGAAATCTTCGAATTAACCACGATTTCGAATTAAAGACGTTCGAATTATCCAAGTTGCACTGTATTTCTATTTAAATCTTAACGATGCTTTAATTATTTAACATATAAAACAATATTTATTTACGCCTCATATTAAATTTATTTTAATTTATTCGTTTCTTATCCTATTTAAAATCAATTTCACAGAAACTTAGTTAATTTTTAAAGTGTCGGCATAATTCATTTGTAAAACTTTAATTTTTCATGTTTCAAAAGGTTAATAGGAAAATTTAATAAGTTAATAACACAAAATAAATCATAGGATTTAATGAAGTTACAGCTGAAGTGGATACACATCTGTTATGAAAGTGCATTTAAAAATGATGGTGTGTATGAAGTGCGTTCAGAAATTATAAAGCCAACTAGTAACATGAGTTTAAACATTGAATATTCATGAAAAGATATTATATATATTTTATATATTTCACGATGCTCTTTGGACGCTACACTACTACAATGGGTGTAATTATTTTCATTTAAATAATTATATGAATTAAAACAACACTTAATGGTGTCCAATAATCATAAAGCCATTATCCAAAACGTCGTTAATTATAAAATCTGAGATAGATTTCTTGCAAGTGACCGAGATGAACAAACATTTATTGGTACGTCATCAGCGAAGTTTCTTATCTCTTACTTTAAACAATGCACGAAATAACCATTAACAAACTTCTATCTGCTCTTCATGATTCTGGCCAGTCTGCTAGATGTCATGGACATGGTAGAATTAATAATATTGCATAATATTTTCTGTTTTTGACCATTCAATTATGTGTTCCAATATATATCATTACACCTGTGTACAATATATCATTCCACAGGTGTAATGTTGTGATAACAAACATTCAATTAATTTTTTACTGAAACCATCGTATTTTATTTGAGACTTACTATGTGGCTTTTTAATTTATTGACGCATCATTCATATTAAGTTATTAACTAATGAGTTCAAATAATCAAATGGTTCTTCTGTTTTTCCAAATAATGCATGTAAAATATAATTTGTAGGTTATCAGTTCAGCTCTTGAATTACTTTTTTTTTTTTTTATGTAAGGTTTAGGAAAAGGATTAGTGAAAAAGTTTATGTTGAATTTATCTACTTCATCAGCAGATTCAGAGCTTACGAAAAAAGATTTGATTCTTCAAATCCGAGATCCGCCATTTAAAAACACCTGATAATATTTTCGGATTAAATTTTTAGTTACAGGATAGAAAGAGATTATTGCTCGTTGCAGGACACAGAGATTTATTGCCAACCTCTTTGTAGACTGGCTCTCTTATATTTCTACCTTGTAATAATAACGAGGAATTTCAACGTGAAATTCGTAACGATGAAAAAAGCACATTCTCTTAAAGATCACTGTTTTCGAATGAAAGCTTACCGTAATTCTTGACTGCAAAGGATTCAACAAATTTTTAAGACCATATTTAGAATTAAACTCTTTCACAGCAGAAATGTTGAATCAATAAAATTACCTTAGATATGAAAGAGTTGCTTAGGATTTCTGAAGGTCATCTCAGATGGCTGAATAAAGCTGTAACTCGACATCAGCAATTTATTTTCATCAAAATATTAGTCATTTAGTAAATTTCTATGTCCAATACATTTGCATATTTGAGATATTGTTTTTTTGAAGAAACCAAAAAAAAACGTAATAAAAGGGTTATTATTGCTTGTAAAATAGTTTTAATTTTGATAGAACAAAGATGATACAAAAAAATTTAAAAGATTTTATTTTTCCTGAGATAAACATCTCTTAGTTTTATGGGTTTCAAGTCTGCACTGGCCCGAGGAATGGGCTTTGAAAAGAAAGAAAGATCCTCCCCATCCACCCACCCAATCGATCCCTATCAGTTCCAAGAGACAGACTGACCCAAGGCAAAAGTCTCCAAACTGACCATTCGTCTGTCACCTCCTTCTGAAACAAAACAAACGACTTCTCATTGTTCCAACCAACCACTATCGTTACCTATCACTACTTGGAAATCCAGTAATTCTCAATAAATTGTAATAATATTTGAATCGTCAATTTTTATCTAATCCTTTATAAATAGTGTTTTGTTTTTTGCTTTATTTTTGCTAAGTTTAGAAGTTTAGAATATTTAAAATGTTATTTGTCATTTTATTTATTTTACTAAAGTTAATATATATAGGGAGATTACAAATGTTTTGAACGATTTCAAAAATTTCCTGTAAAAGCGCTATTGCAGTTACGATGCGACGAATGGTACAGTTGGATAGAGCACATGTTCAAGTTTTTTTTTTGTATATCTCAGAACTGTGAGCTATGACCTACATTAATCACACGGCAACTGGAAACCATAAGTACGCAGTCCTGGCTAACGCGACAGTAGTGGGCCATTGGCTGCTGCGTCGTATAATAAACGATTGCCTCTGCCGCTCACCAGGTGTTGTTGTTGACAACTGGGCTTTCACAGGTGAGGAAAACGCATACTGTGTTTTAGAATATCACGCAACGAGGTCGCTTAAATTGATCGTACCATTTACGAATGTAATTCTTGGCATGTGGGTCATTCTAAAATTTGGTGCAAAAACCACGCTGCACCACCGTCACCGATCTGGTTGCGTGATATTCTAAAACACAGTATGCGTTTTCCTCACCTGTGAACGCCCAGCTGTCAACACCACCACCTGGCGAGCGGCAGAGGCAATCGTTTCTTATACGACGCAACAGCCAATGACCAACTGCTGTAGAGTTAGCCAGGACTGCGTAATTCGAGTTTCCAGTTGCTGCGTGATTAATATAGGTCATAGTTCACAGTTCTGAGATATGCAAAAAAAAACGTGAACATGTGCTCTATCCATCATAACTGTATCTCTATCCAACTGTACCATTCGTCGCATCATAACTGCAATAGCGCTTTTACAAGGCATTTTTGAAATTGTTCAAAACATTTGAAATCACCCTGTATACATATTGTATATGTTAACTTACGTACTTGAGCAATTAGCTGGACAAAAATGAGCATTGCGACAACCCGTAATAGCGAATACAAAATATAAAATAAATGTATAAAGTAAAGCAAGCATGTAAAATAAAAGTTATAATGATATAAAAACTTGTTAGTAATAATGTGTACACTAGATACAGGGGTCGGCAACCTTTTGTTGTAAGAGGGCCAAATATTTTTATGTGGGGATTACTGCGGGCCGCACTTGCGCCAAAAAGGGCCAAAATCTTATTTTAAAAAACAACCAAAAAAAAAAAGATTGTTGCCGACCCCTGCACTAGAATAACAAATGATAGTATGGTAACAAAGATCTTCACAAAGTGCAAAGAAAACAAAATTCAGGTTAAGTCGTCTGAATATATTTCCGAAAAATACCTTTGCTCTTGCTTTTACGTTTGCTTCACTACCTCAAGAAGAAACAAAAAAAAAAAGGCAACAACTTTGAAGCTGAGTTCTTGTAACTTGCCGTAAAAAGAGAACTGACTGACTTGATAGAAAATTGATATAGGTGAAATTTCCATGTTTTCTGTTATCTCGCATGTAGCTTATATCTCGCCTGTATTACAATCCCAATTTTTAGAAAGATCGGCTATTTATATTGATAAGCTTAAGTGCAGGCACATAGTTTAGTAAAAAAATATAAAACTGCACATAAATAAACAAAAGGTTTTCGCACCGTGAGCAATCATATTGGGAATCTGGGACAACTGTTTCAGCCTTATTAGGGCTTCTTCAGCTCGATTTACCCTTGGTGGTAGCTCATAGTGCGAGACAAATATGAGGAAACCATTTCAGCTCCCCGAAATGATCCTCAAAACAAAATCAACGCAACAATGATAAATAACCGTGCACCGCTCGATTACAAATTCTTTGTCACAGCAACCAGCGGACTCAAAAGAATTTAAGCAAGGATTGAAAACCTCAAAAAACATATATATAAATAGATAAGCTTAACGTGCAGGCATATTTATATTTCATCTTTTTTTAAATCGAAAATTGAATTATTCATGGTAGATAACTGGATTTTTCAGTGCTATCATTTCAGAATCAATATATGCTTAAATCATCGTTAGTCGTTGAACAGTCCATTCAGCGGAAATATTCACTAAGTAAATGGAATGGGATACTTCCAAACTATTTTGCTATTCAGCTTAGTAGGAAATGTAGATTTCACAGTCATTCGTGTGATCTAAATAATATTACATTTTGGAGGTACGTTATAAAATGTACCTATATAAAAAATGCTATTGAAAAGTATCTTGATTGCAAAACAAAGCTAGATTAATTTGACCTAAGATTATATTCATACATTTGTGATAGAAATAGATACCACTTTGGATAATGAAAATCTGTAATTTATCATCTACGCAGGCTACCGCAAATTTAAACTTTAAAATCTTATATACATCCTAATCTTTCATCAATCCAAAGAGTTGTATTGTACGAAAATTTTTGTTTCAAAACTTATGAATTGATGAGAAAAGTAATATATTTCGAAGTTCTTCTATATTCTGTAATAAATTCTGCTGAATCATTAGAAAAACTAACATTTATACAGTTAGAGTGTATGAGGAATTTTCCTGTTATTTCATGTTAACACATTTTTATCTGACAATAAATTGTTTTTATATAAAATTTCAAGTCTTCAAATACACTTCAGTCAGACAATCCTAAGCTTTTAAAGAATTTTAACTTTTTAAAAATTAATTTTGGAACAGATTATTCCTTGTATGGAAAGCTTTTATTTAGCAAAATGGATTTTCTACGAGGCAAGCAATAAATTTAGCAACAAGGAAATTCACAAGGACAAAGTGTTAAAAATTGTAGTTATTAAATTGTTCTCAATTGCAGGGGAGGAAATAAATAATATTAACAAAAAAAGCATCCTTAACATGCTCTCGGCTTTAAAAAAAAGCCATTCATTTTCTCTTTTCTTATTTCTTTTTCTCCTTTGTGGTGCTCTTTAGATTTCGACATGAGAAAATCCTTGGCTATAAAATAAGTATGAAATAAATTTCATTTGTTCCAGATTTCTTTTCTTTTATTTATTTTAGCTTTGGGCCTTAAAGCTAGGTCTCTCTTGAGCATATTATCTTAACAATTTTCCAAATTTAAATTACTGATTCATTCATAAGAAAACATCTATATATTCACGATCTATCGATATATTAAGAAGTTAAAAAACAAAAACAAAATCATCAAATGTCATATTTTTTATTTCAAAGATGATTTCATATCTTAATGAGAAAAATTTCATCTATAGGCGAGTCCAGAAATCGGAATGAGAGGAGGGAGGAGTTAAGATAATCCTCGTCGTTAAAAAAATCGAATGAGATGGGGGGGGGGTGCAAAGAAAATGATGGCTTTATTATCCCACAGCCTCTCTGGAACCTCAGTGTTGCCATTTATTTTAAAGATATAGTTTACTTATTAAATTTAGAATATTCGCATCGCAAGATATACAAAAATTTACTGAGTTAAAAAGACTAAAGCTGATAGCATTTTCAATTTTTCTCTATTTATTTATGATAATAACTCTTTAAGGATATTCGTATATTAATGATTTTTGTCTTATAATACCCAGATAAGGAACTAGTTTCTATCAGATTCAACTGGAAGATACCTTTCAATAAAATTCAAATTTAATTTATCTACCAATAAAGTTAAGTAGTTTCCCATCATTATTACACTACAACGGTAATGTATTTTGGCGATGTTTTAATTCTAATGCCTTAACTGTAAGGCCAAGCCGTAACAAAACCTTTACGGATTCTATGTTTAGTAGCCTAATCTTTCATTAAGTTTTTATCTTCCTACAATAAATTAATGGACTTACGCACTTAATAAAATTCTACAAGTTTTTTTTTTTTTTGTTCTAATTCTTTTGTCTCAATAATGACAGTTCATCGGTGTTATTGAAAGTTACATCAAATCTATTCTAGCCTTTGGTATTTTGCTACGCTGATTGCTTTGTATTTTTGGGAAATAATGAAGTAAAGAAATTTATCTATCGACATTTTTTTTTTTTTTTTACCCAATGCTTTTAATTTTGCTGAGAGGACTTCAGAGTTAATGGAATTTTTTAAAATCTTAATACCTACCTTTCCTGAGAATGTTGGATTTTTAATTTTTGTTTGTTCCTTGAAAAGGAAAAAACTCCATATTTATAAATTATAATATCCACCAAAATACAATAATCTATATTCAAATTCTCCATTTGGGCAGAAATTATATAGTCAGTTGCTTAAATTCACGTAATTTAATCCAACGACAACGAAATGGAGTAACATTTATGATTATTTTTTAAGCATTTAAGTTAAGATGATGATATGGAAATAAAAAAGAAAAATTATATACATTTTTCATAATAAAAGGCTTTGTTACTTTTATTAAAACATGAAATTATAACATGTAATGAATGTTATTAAGTAGACAACAGACACTAACTGCTGAGCGCTTTGATTTATTTGGTATTTGATCAATGATATTTTGTAGGTTTCTTACATTCTACGATTTAGATTGCGGCAAAAGTGCGAAAGGTTCTAAAGATTTGATCCTTATGAAACGATTAGAAACATTGCATAAATAAAAAAGTTAAACTTTTTACTTAATATTAAAGTAATAGTATTTCAGTAATGGTAAAAAAAATGTTGATGATTACGTTATTAATAATAATAATGATCTCAATAAGTATAAAGATGTGTCATCTTTTAAAACACTGAATAGTGTTTTTATTTTTATAATATTGTAAATTTGAATGTAGGCAACACGAGAGAAAAGATTTCCCACCCCTTTTACCTGGAAACTGCCCGAGAAACATGTTCCTAACAGAGAAATCCCAGACACTATCTGCAATGGTAAGGTAGCAAATGGAAAAGCTGGATCTATTCCAATAAAACGAATTCGTAATTAGTTTTTTCTAAAGTTTACCGTTTATTACAAACATTAATTAAAACGACATTTCCTCGCGAAAATATGGAGGATTTCATGCTTCTCTTTAGGTAATACTGGTCTATTAACACAACAAAATCAATAAATAGTGTTTACTGTTAAAGAGACATTAATTGAAAATCATTTTATTAACAATTTTAAACCATATCAAAGTTAAACCTGAATCGTAAACCATAGCGTTTATCAACGTATTTCTTGGTTAAGAAGGAGTATTGCTATGCAGGAATCA
The DNA here is from genome assembly GCA_023159025.1 of Thereuonema tuberculata. Taxonomy (NCBI): domain Eukaryota; kingdom Metazoa; phylum Arthropoda; class Chilopoda; order Scutigeromorpha; family Scutigeridae; genus Thereuonema; species Thereuonema tuberculata. The sequence goes on along the minus strand of JAFIDM010096007.1, from coordinate 2,250 downwards.
AAAGTTATAGGCCGTTATAAGAAGCAAAAGTTTCCAAAAGCAGTCACTATACAGAAAGACATATTATAATTGTTCATAGTATTTGCCTTAAAAATTTTTGAGAAAAAATTAAACTTTATTTTCATTCAATCTCAATCAAATTTAGTTGTTGAATTTCATTAATATCGATATTAACGAAGTTTCATGAATATCTTTCAAATTGAAGTCCAACTATTTTAAATATATAATCGGATAGACCGATAAACCGTCAACAATAGAGAGGTTTATTTATTTATTTATTTATTTATTTATTTATTTCACTTCAAGTGGAATTACGCTCAACAATGATGAATTTCACGATCTATAATTACAAAAATTGTAGACAGAGATTTCGCGATGAATGAAAATAAATGCTTCTTTTAATAATACATAAAACATGAAAATCCCCGCATTATAATAATGCTTGAGGTTTATCTTACCGCTTTAGTGATGAGTTATCCTGAAATTGTTATTCGTTGTTCGTTTCATAAATATTAAAACTGATGCCACTGAATCCTGCACTATTTTGATATGGATATTCCAAACTTGAACTGAAGGTGGTTCGAAATTTTAACAATCGTAATGTTGATAATACCATCTTCTGGAGTAAGAAATCCCTCATTCCCTCTTATCTATTTTATTTACTGTTTACCGGTGAACTTAGATTCAATTCCAATCTACGGAAGTTTTAGAAAAAAAAGGAGAGATTTTCAAGTTCAAAAGAAAGAGTCAGATGTAAATATGCATGAAGAGGATTTATTCACGAATTCCAAATAATTGTGTTTATGAGTACTGGGCGAATCAAATTGATGATAGCAAGGAAGCTCGAAACAGTCTTTTTTTGATTCCTTGTACGAAAATTCCAAAACTCAGTGGATCTTTACTTGTGCGTTTTTATCTTTATTTTTCCTTATCTATTTTATTGTTCATAAAAATAAACTATTCCTCCTTTAGATCCCAATTCTGTGTTGAGTCGACCAGAAAAGACATAGGGAATTTGACTTAATGCCAATCCCTTTTTAAGGCAGTTCAGATTTGAAACGTTGCATTTTGAAAAGAACAAAGAGATTCTGAAATACCATTGACTAAGAATTTAAATTATCAAGCAGACAGCGGAACTAAAAAAACAAAATTGCAAATGTAGCAGAAAACGGCAGCCTATTGGAATGATAGCAGATAGATTAATTGATTAATTAAGTGATTTTTCTTTTTTCCTCTCATTTTAGGAGGCCATACTGTTCTGTTTATTTACAAAATTACAGTTTGAATTGTAAATGTCACTTAATGCGAGTTTGTATATAAATGAACGGAAAGTTATTCCGAAAGAAATCGACGTTAGTTAAACGTAAATTTTAAAACAAGCACTTGGTCATCAATTTCATTAAAATCTTTAATCATCCAAGAGAATCTACAATAGTGTAGAAAATATTCATCAAAAACTGTGATTTAATTTTATACGAATAATAACTAGGGGAAAGTTGTACAAAATGAGGACGGCGGGTCAAACGGGGACATTCAAGTTCTCCTTGATTAGTGCTGCTATCGGCGAGAAACCATAGTATCATTGTTACTGGACACCATAACAATAGTTTCAGTTGAGTAGTGAAGGTCGGATGACGCTTGCTTGAGTTTTAGTGGGATTTTTAGTTTTGAAGTGAAAAGTTTTCAATTTTTGTAAACTTTTTTGATGTGTTAGTTTTGCATATAACTGATTATAAGTATTGGGCGAGTACATATTTCATTTCCTTATCTATTAGTCAGTGTTTTGGCATGTCCTTTAATCTGCTGAGTCGTTTATGTGACGAGAAAAGCGATTTTTTGTAATGTAGTTCACGGTCGGGTCAAACGGGGACATTGGTGGTGGTTCAAAATGGGGACGAAAATCGAATGTTGGAACACTGAGGAAGATGATCAAACATTCATTTGTGATCACTGTGCTTAGGCCAGTTTAATGATCAATTACAATATTCCTAATATGTTATTTAATGTCATTTAAAGTATAAACGAACAAAGTTTTATATTAACACAATATTTTACATTGTTTCTTATGGGAACCCCATTTTGTCCGACCGGTTGTCCAAAATGGGGTATTTTACGCAATAAAACACCTCGAATTAAAATACACATGTAAAAAAGGAATTTGTTTACTTTTCTGCACCATTTTATTATAGCTAAAGGACCTAAGTAAATGACTAATGGTTTATAATACTGTTTTATTTGCTAGATTTCGTT
>JAFIDM010096006.1:3547-15139 GCA_023159025.1 Thereuonema tuberculata | reverse complement strand
AGTGTTTATTTTTACTTATTGTGTGTGTTTGGTCCTTCTTCAATATTCTTCATTACTTATAAAAAAACTATCTCTTACCAAAAATTTATGTTTCAACTTTAAAACAGTTCCATTTGAATTTAAAAAATAAATTACTTACTTAGGTAAATATAAAATCTATAATGTTTTTGAAATAATTTCTAAGATTGTTTCTGTAGTAAAACGACTACTTTCGTATTTCTTAACTATTTAATTCCAAAGTAACATTAGTATTATTATATGTGCTTTTCAGAAAAGAAATACAGTCATTGCTAATTGTACTTAAGGTCCCAGGTTTAATTTAGGCTCCACTAAAGACAACGTGTGTTTCGGCGATGTTTTAATTTTAACACTGCTTGAATTGTAAAGATGTCAGCTTCTTATTAAATTTTTTTGTTTTCATTTATTAAAGCGAGGAAAAAAAAACACGCCGTCCTTTCAGTAATTTTTAAGAGAACATAATTAATAATAAAAAAAATACTTCTTTAAATAAAGAAATGGGAGCAGTAAAATAAAAAGAAACCATTTTGAAATTTTTTGTTTTTACTAATAAATTCTTTCACCTTTTTAAATCATAATTTTAAAATTACTTTAAAAATTAAAATTTTAAAAGTGTTATTAAAAATACTTAATCAGAGAAACTCCACAAACCTTTACATAAATACAAAGAAATGGATGTCATACTATCTTTGATCAATTTTGATCCAAATTAAATACGACACTGAAGTGTTACAAACACAGAGTCCAACATTCAGTAATTCTTCTTAATTATGACTTCTCGACCTTATTGTATTCCTTGTCATTTCTTTATTAAATTTTGTCAATTCTAGATGATGAATGTTAGAGAAAAAGAAAATATTCACTAAAATCGCCTTGACAATGATTATTGGTTTATAAATTCTCAAATTGCCAGGTTTTTTTTTTAAAGGCCATTCCAGACATTTCTTTTTATTATCGTTCATGTTCCTGATGTTTTTATTATATTATTTTGTAAATGTTTCAAATCTTTGGTTTGAAGATAACACGGCAGGTCAAGGACCAAAGCACATATTGCCAAATGTAAAAAAAATGTGGAAGAATGGTTAAAGATGTGTTGTTGTATCCATAAATTTCCGAACTATGCATATTATGTTGAGTATCACAGCCTTTTGGAGTTGTTAAGTGTTTTTGTGAAGTTGTACTAGGCTGAGGCTATGCTGCAATATGTGAGGCACCAGACCAGTGGCGGACAGGATGATGGGTACAACATGTACTCGATCCTGCCTCCACTGCTTCTGGAGCTCGTGTGCTAGGTCGGTGTATTTACTGATCTTCGTCTGCGTTGTCACGAAAAACCAGATCTTTAAGATACCCACACTTGACTGTGTGAGATATGGGGTGAGATCCGGTGAGCGTGCGGGCTACTTAGTACTGAAGTGCTGGCTGACGACATGATCATCGGTGAAATGATTGGGGAGCACCTCTTCAACACAATTGGTCATGTGTGGTGTGGCACCATCCTGCATGAACACTGTTGAAGCAAGACACTGATGTAGTTGGAGTGCTGGAATCAGTGAAGGGATTAGTAATAATGCACATCGATTGCCAGTAACGGACCTTGAAGTAGGACCTGTGCGCCCACGTTCTTCGAAGAAAAACAGTCCAACAATGAATGTTGACGTTAACCAACACCAAATTGTCACTGCTGGAGAATGTAAAGGAATTTCTAGATCCTTGCATTGGGATTTTTTTCTCGCTCAAATGCGAAAATTTTAACTGCAAATATGCAAGTAGCATTTAGCAAAGGTTGGCTAAATGTTTTGTTTGGAGTGTGGTGTTATATGGTAGTTTAATCATGGACTATTAAAAAGAAGGAAGAGAGATATCTAGAAAGTTTTGAACTGTGGCTATGGAGAAGAATATTAAAAAAGTGAAATGGTCGGATAGAGTAAAGAATGAGGACGTTTTAACAAGAATAGGTGAAAAAAGGAAATTGCGAAAAAAGGAAATTGTTAGAAACCATACGCAAGAGAAAAGCATCTTGGTTAGGACATGTGCTACAAAGAAATTGTCTACAACAAAGAATAATAAAGGGAAAAGTAGTAGAAAGAGAGGAAGAGGAAGAAGAAGGATTGGAATGCTGGATGATGTTAAAAGGGGAAGAAAGTATGAACAACTGAAGAAAGATGCACTGCATAGAAGAAAATGGAGAGCGTCCAATTGAAACCTGTCGTAAAAACAGTTACAACAGAGAGAAAGAGAGAGAGTAGCGCATAATGTTCCGAACAATTCTGTGGACCGTGGCTTGTCCAACGAATGTGCAACGCGTCAAATACTGACGCTGGCCCTGATATTTGGCATACTGTCCTCTTCCACTTTAATCGCTACATCATCAACCACCCGCGTGGCAACAGGCTTTTTCTCTCTTCTGGCTTTACATTCAACGAGCCTGTTTTTTCAAATTTGAGGATCTTTTTTTTTTAGTAACCCTTCGCAATCATTGTACCTTGTCGAAGACCTTTTAACGACCTAAACCTGCGCAAAGCCTCTGATGCAGAATTCCCGTTATGGTAAAACAATTTCACAAGTAAAGCACGTTATCGTAAATTTAACGTCATTTTGTGTTAAATACAAAATGCGAATAAAAACGCGTGTGAGGCTGTTGCTTAAATAGTGATCCGAGGGATGAATTTGTGCTCTCGGAAATTTGCTTTAGGCGTGCTAACGCCTACAACGTCCCCTAGTGGTGATTTTTAAAACTAATTTTTTTCAGTGAATGTCCTTCCCATGGCATTATTACGACATACTGCAAATTTGGTGCCATTCTGAAGTAGTTTTTGCTATAGAGTGCGCGGAATAGGTGAACTTTAATTACAAAGCTGAATGTCAAGATCGCGACTGCAGCGCCATCTTGTTGACTAACTTTCTTATATTTTTTCATATTTTGAAAATTGTTCTTCTTAATGAAGAAATTATGGTTTTTAACTTAATCTCTCATTGAACTTAAATATTATTTTAAGTTCAATTACAGACTAATTTCGTAAAGCCACAATGCAAAGTAAATCTGTGCAGTTAAGTAATGCATCTTAGAATACTTTTAACAACCTTTTTTTTTTTATTTGAAACACAAATTTTATTTAAGTGTTCTTATGTAATAGGCAGCTATTAACTTTCTATTAATTCCTTTGAAATTCAAAATAATAATAAACTCAAAATATCGATTTCCTTTCAGTCAATAAATTACACTACTCTTTTCAACTTGATTTTAATATTTTATTGTCACGTTGTAAACAATATTTAAAAAAAGGCAGAATTTTACAGAAATATATTTATTAAAAATGCAAACGTTTGACCAAAAATATTGAAAGAAAACATAACAACTTTTCTTTAAAACTTGATAAATATAGCTTAAAGATTTCTGTGGATCATTGTTAGGTGACTAACAACGATATTAATATTTTTTTTTTTAATGTTTCTTTTTATTAAATCACCTTAACAATGAATTTAAATTATCACTTCATTGTTGTGATAATCTAATAGAAATAGCACATACATCATTATCGTAGAAAAACAAAAAATGGTTCACAGAAATATAAGACGAAATATGGGAATAAATTAGCATCTGAGAATAATCCTCACACATTCCAGCTTTATTCAGGAAACAAAAGAGATTTTAATTACTTTTTATTGAGTCAAGGAACTGAAACAATTGAGCAGCTGCACGAGAATTATTACAGTTCATGAATGTATTGTTTAATATATTGTTCTTAGCATTTCTTGGCTTTTATTAATTTCTCACAAAAGATGTAATGAAGCTGTCAGTGGAGCTTCCATCAACCTTAACTTAGAATTAAAACTTTATTCAATGTTAAAAAAGAAAACAGCAGGAGTTTCATTAAGAGGTCTTCATATTTATTGCTTTGATCCCGTTTCTTAACTTTGAGATTACGTTAACGTAAATCACCAAAGGCTTTTTCCTCCCTTCCAAAAAAACCTTCATTTAAATTTAGTAATAAAATGAAGGAAGTAATTAAGGCAGATACTGACAACTTAATTCTTCTGTTGTGAGTTTTTGCTTTGTAAAAATGTGGACTACTTGTTAAAGATGAAGGAACTGTTTTCAGTGGTTTTAGTCTGACTTAAAATTTAGAAATGTAAATCCGTAATTTTTTTCGGTGTTCCACTTTTCCAACTGAGAACTTAATTATCCAGCATTAACAACAATAATTTGGATTAAATATAATAAACAATAATGGCTTCTCCCTTACCGTTTCCGGGAATTTTATATTATTAACGAATCTCTGAATAACAATCTCTGAATCTCTGAATAATTTTATTGCATAAATTTATAATATAATATCAGATTTAAAGTTTAACAATATTATCGTTGTTCGATGATAGCAGTATTGAATTAAAATCAATAGTTTCATAAGTAAACGATGGCTTCTTCATTACGGATATAATATATTGAATTGAAAAATTTTTCATTATCTTACTCATTAACAGCGCCTTACCAATAGTGGTGCGAATGGTTCCATATCAATGAAGGTGCCATCGAGACCTTATCTCTCTCTAAACTTTTCCATGTGTTTTAACAATTTTCGGTTAAAAAAAAGAAAGCAGTTCATATAAAACAATACTTTAACTTACTAGTGGACCCGTGCGAATAATTCGCAACAAAAAACCACCTTTGAGAAATAATAAACAAATCCAACAGCTTGTGTGCATGTTAGTTAAACACATTGTCAATAAATGGCGTCTTCTCAAGTTTTATAAAAAAGTTGACCCGTGCGAATAATTCGCATGGTATCTTGATCAGTCACCGAATGGTAATGTGGAAATAAATAAATGAACAGATTGTCAATAGATTGCCTTCTACATTTTTACAAAAAATATTTTTAAAATAAATTTTTTTAACGAAAACATTAATTTTAAACAATCTGTTTATTTTTCATCATTAGCGGTGAACGTAATCTTGAAAATATCTCAATCATTGATTTCGATGAAGTATTAAGGGAAATAAAAAAAACACCTTTGAGAAATAATATATGAGAAGTTGACTAATTTTTATGTTTCTATTGTTATAAATCGTTTATTTTTATTAAAATATAAATCTTTGTTTGTTTTTTATCTGTTGTTATTAAATAAACGATGAAATATCATTTAAAGTGCATTTTTATTCAAAAAAGGAAATAGTTGAAGGTTACAACGCTAAAGCAATACTTTCACTTTCGAAAAATAAGGCGCTTCTGTTAAAGCGTGTCTACATTTGTATAAAAAGTTTTTAAAAATAAAGTTTTTTAACGAAAACATTAATTTTAAACAATTTGTTTATTTTTCGTCATTAGCGGGAAACGTAATCTTCAAAATGATGCCTCAATCATTGATTTTGATGAAGTAGTAAAGGAAATATAGCGGTCCGACAAAAAAAACCCTTTGAGAAATAATATATAATGATTTTTATACGTATTACATGTTCTTAACACCAATAAAAAATAAAATGGCGCAGTCAAAATACCAGGCATCAAATAGAATTGCTTCGGTGCTGCTCATTAGAATACTGCACTGATACAATGTACATTGAATTATTTCAGCTTATTATAGGTCTTCAGCAACTGCTCATGAATTCCGTAGGGTTTCTTCATTTTATCAAAAAGAAAACATTTTGAAACAAATCCCATGGAAAGCCAACCTTGTCTAAGTCGTATGAAATAAATGACTGAATATGAATATGGAAAAAAAAAAAAAAAAAAAAAAAAAAACCTGACACATTTGATTAAAAACGTTATTTCGGAAATCAGGTTTTATTATTTAGTAATTTAAGCGATTTTTCAGTGGCTTTTAATATTTAACAAAATAATCATAGGTAAAAAGAATGGTGTTATATCTGAGAATGAATGTCAGACCAATTAAAAATTTTCGGTCTAATGTCTAGGGTTCTTAGGCGACTGTAGTTGACTATAGTGACGATATATATTTGTGCTGAAGTATTAACCATTGCCGATTGAATATAACAATCAAAAGCAGTGCTTTAGAATTTATTCAAAATCCCAAATGGTCCGCAAAGTTAAGAAATTAGGAAACATAATTTTCTCACTCGTTTTTTCCATTAGTGAGTTTTTCCTTGTGTAATTTATTCTTTGAGGCACCAATGCGCTTCCGATGTCTTATTCATACCAGCCTCAGTAGCGAGACCTTGTTATTTACTGCGACTTCTCCTGGCTGATGATCGCCAACGAGCGTGAAGCAGCTGTTCCAGGATGTCACTTGTGAATAACTTGGTCTCATCCATTGTTGTTTTATAAAATAACTGATTTTTTTTTTAAAAATTAACATTTATTAAAAAAATTTGTGACATTCCTATCAATAATTCTGGTTGAATTTTGGAAAATTCTTATACTATAATTTTGATCGAAGAGGTCGAATATCCTTTCAATCATATAAAATTCATAAGCTAAAAAAAAAAAAAGCATGAACAAAATAATATTTCAAAAATAACATCTTTCATATTTTCTTTAAATATTTATTATCCCTTTGACTTAAAAGATATTTAAGTCAAATGGTTATAAAGAAAAATATCAAACATTGAAACTTTAAAATAACATGATACTTATTAACATCTTCATGGGTTTTAAATCAATTATAATCTGCATTAGATTTTACCGTAATAATGAGCAACGTTTCATTAACAAATTCGTCATTTAGAGTTTGTCAATGTTCCGGAAAGATGACGAAAACTATTCTTGGGAAAACTGCTCCTTTGAAGTCTATTTTTGCATTTCTAAACTTCTCTTTTATAGGATTTTATTTCATAATACTATCCATACTTCAATGTTAATCTTTATTTGTTTCTTTATAGGTGAAGGAATTAATGCAATATTGCGAAGACTCTTGCCTCAAAGGACCCGTGGGTCCACCTGGTGCCCCAGGACTCCCAGGTAAAGCTTTGACATTTTGGCATTAAGCTAAAAACAAAATTAAGAAACATATAACAGTAAATGAAAAAGGATTCTTTCAAATCTAAGTGGAAAATAAAGAATTCAGTTCTTTGAATTAATTAAATAACACAATTAGAGTAATTGATAATTAGAAAAAAAGTTTAAATAAGTTTTTAGCAATAAAAAAATAGTTATTAATGTCTTGAAATTTCTTATTAAGGATAACATCTGGATTTTTGTTGAATAACTATTTTACATCATACGACCATCTATTATAGCGGACGTAAAAACCTCTATTTTTAAAACATTTCAGAAACATGTGAGGAAATATGACGAAGTTTGTTGAACAACGACAAATTTTGTGAACTTAAATGAGCAAAAGCTGCCTCCATTATAAAACGTCAATTGCAAAGAAATTTCACCAAAAGAAAATAGTTAACTACTTACAACAGTAAAAATATATATAAATTTTAATGAATGTAGTAATTTGTAAGAAGAGGGGGCTTGTCCATTACAATCCTCTTATTAAAAAATGTGAAGAATTTTAAATCATTTTATTTAGTTGGTTTTATAAGAAAGGATAACAGAATACAAAAGATAATGAACTGTAATTAATGTTCGATTGTAATTTTTAAAGTTCAATTTTTTTAATTTAATTTTCTTGATATTTCAGTCTTTAATTTAAAATCTAAAAATCTAGAAAGTTCTTCGTTATTCTCTTAGTTAATTTATTAACTGTGCATGCGCAGTCTTATTATTATTCCACTTGAACCATTTTCTCCTTTGATAGTCCGCTTCTTTGTTTGTACGCACATCACACAAAAACGGCTAAACAAATTTCCATGAAATTTGGTATACAACTTATTTATGGTCTGTTTAAACATAGACCAATTTATTTTGGTTAGCATTCCTATTATCTCTCAAAATCCCACGCTTACACAACTGAAATGATTTCTTCAGAATGTGATATTGTGCTTTTATCCAACTTTAAATATCAGCCGATATTTTGGTCTTAAAACCCTTCCCTCATAATATTGATAGCTCAGTGCTGTAAACTCAATCCCCACGATGATCGCTAAACGTAAACCTAGTTTTATTCTAAAATACTTTTATTTAATCATCTATTAACATGTTAACCGATTATTATTAGTCTGCTAGCTGTCCGTATTTGGATACTTCCTACTTTTAGTTAGGGACGCCATCAATGCACAGTTCGATCAGGTTTCTATGGATGTAGCGCGCAGGCGCAGTACACCAAACGAATAAGACATTGTGGAAATTGTGTTCGGCAAACCAGTAAAAACATTGCTAAATTACTAATAACTGTAAGTGAAGGAAATCCTTTTGAATGAAACGATCAAATCGATGGAACAGCAAATTCATCGTTTTAGAAATAACTACTAGCGTAACAGTTCATAGTGATTGGCTATCTTTCTATAATATTACGTTCACAAGAATGACCACAGTTATAAGTAAGCAGAATTTCTTAAATCACATTTAAGAGCTTTTTTATTAAGAAGAGTAATAATATCTCTAAAAGATAAACACCGCCTGAAGTTTGCTTCTTTGCTCTACACCAATGTGAGACAGACAAACGTCCTCACCACAGCAATAGTGGAAAGGGTGACTAACAACGCTACCGCTTTTTTAATATAAGTATGTAGCAGGATTGAGGGAAACCTACATGTGCTTTAAAAACAATTATTTATACGAAGATTGTTATCTGAATTAAATTATATATTCAGAAAGTGCGAAAATATGTTAATTATTAAGAAGTTTTGTTAATTTAAAAAGTAATTTTTAACTTCCTAAGATATTCACTTATATACTGAACTTTATTCATTCATCAAAATTTTAAATTCACATTTTATTTGATCGCAAATTTTTAAACTTAGACAGCATCACTATTTTCAGAACAAAAACATTGATTACTTTCGATGAAAAAAATATTTCTTTTTAAAAAAAATACACATTGAAATATTTACGTTTCTGATCTGAAGAAAACTGGTAATAAAAGATTGAATAAAGGAGGATCTAAACAAACATATAATGAATAAAAAACGTTTAAAGGTGTAATCCATCCATGAGTAGGCTTTTTTAAGAGGTTCTATGATTGAAATGAAATATTTTTTTCATGTAAGAAAAGTTATTTCCCCTTGAGTAAGTTTATTGCGTAGTGAGGGAAATAAAATCCTAAATGATGTGATACCAAAGTCTTATGACTGGAACATCGAGATCCTTTACGACGAGACTGTTTATTTGCTCATATCCTTTAGCGATGCAGAGAAAACCTGTACAGGTGATTATTGAGTCGTTATTTCTCGCAGTTATTAAACTGAGATTTATTTACCTGCGAATGCATTCTAGGAATATCACGTGCAGCTAAACCACTGCAAAACGACCGTTTAACGTTGCAATTGATGTTATTGGTTGCTGGATTCCTGATAAGACTTTGATGGAGAATGGAACATCAAAACAGACAATGGCTAACTATCTATTGGCGCCAGTGAAGTGCAGCTGCGAAACTCCCATCGACAAATGGTCGAGGATGGGATAGGCTTTCGTCTCTGATGCTACCACTTCAATCCCTGTTATTATTTATGGAAATTACTACGTTAAAGATACCGATCTCCTGGCATTCGTTCGCATTTGATAATTACACCATCCTGCAGCTGAACGAATATTTAATATGAGATTCTGTTGTTTTTGTTTTTGTATTTTTAAAACTTCAAGGAAAAAAACAGCAATTACTTCTTCGTTTTTCAAATTCTTTTTTTTTCTGAAAAAATGAATTAAGTTTTCGCGAGAATAGTCAGTAAAATTAAAGAGAAGCTGAAACTTAAATCAGTTCCTATTTTTTGCTGTCTATGAATTTTAACTGTGCATGTTATCTTTCTTTAACAAAAATTACTGATTGATAAATTCATGTTTCACAAAATTTCATACATTAACTTTAAATAAAATGGATGAGACCAAATTATTTACAAGTGGCATCCTGGAACAGCTGTTTCACGCTCGTTGGCGATCATCAGCCAGGAGAAGTCACTGTAAACAAGAAGGTCTCGCTACTGAGGCTGATATGAATGATATATCGGAAGCGCAGTGGTGCCTCAAAGTATAAAATAAACAAAGAAAAATTCAGCAATGAAATATTAGTATGAAAACCCATGTGCCTGCATTGCGCAGGCCCCAATGAATTTTCTTAATGCAATAAAATTCAAACTGCGCATTTGAATTATTAATAAAATGGATGAGACCAAATTATTTACAAGTGATATCCTGGAACAGCTGTTTGAGCTGTTTATTTTATTTCTGAATTTTATATTAGTATAAACATGGGTTTTCATACTAATATTTTATTGCTGAATTTTTCTTTGTTTATTTTATACTTTGAGGCACCACTGCGCTTCCGATATATCATTAACTTTAAATGTAGTATTTTTTAATATTCTTTATATTTTTCACTTTTAAAATAATTTCGCAAAAAATCGCAGATATTATTAAACAATAAATATATGTTTATCAATTAACTCGATTGATTAAAAAAATTAAAAACATTTCTTTCATTGTTGGAAATGAAAACAACAGCAGCAATTCTTCATCCTCTTTTTCTCAATCTTATTACAAAATTGATAAATTCAGAGATAGGTTAATAATCTATAAGAAAGAAATTATTACCACAAACATTCGATCATCTGAACAGAATACACACTCCTTGGCATCTAAATAAAGATAACTCTTAGACGATCTTAAAGTTAAATAAAAATAATAATCCCACCCAAAACATTTCATGTAAAATAAGTTGCCAAGACTCACGTGCTCATAACGCTTTCAGTGTTAAAAAGATATGAGATCTCATGTAAAGCCAAGCCCTTAACTCTACAAGGCCTAACTCTACAAGCCCCAATTCTAAAAACCCAATATCTTGGTCAAAAAGTATGGCTTGGCCGTTTCGTGGCTGTAGCACAGACAATCCCATGCAGTTATATAAAGGATATGAAGTATGCCAAGGCATACTTTTTGACAAGATAATAGGGTTTTTAGAGTTAGGCCTTGTAGAGTGAGGGGCTTGACTCTTCATGAGTTCGGATAACTTTTTAACAGTGAAAGCGTTATGAGCATCTTGACAACGTATTTTACATGAAATGTTTTGGGTGGGATGAAATAGTTCCATGAAACGGCCAAGCCATACTTTTTGACCAAGATATATGGTTTTTTGAGTTAGGGCTTGTAGAGTTAGGGGCTTGGCTCTACATGAGATTTCAGATCTGTTTAACACTGCAAGCGTTATGAGCATGTGAGTCTTGGCAACTTATTTTACATGAAATGTTTTGGGTGGGATATACCTATCAGAAATTGATATAAAATAGAGAACCGGAACCCTCTTTATGATGGATTGGAAGGTGAAAGTTATAGATTTCTTAATTTGTTTGTTGTTTGTATGTTAAACCTAGCCTGCATACCAAATTTCAGCAGGCTTCAGGAAGTACTTCAGGAAGGCTTCTAGGACTTCAGGAAGTACCCTAGAGGTTTTGATGATTATGAGTCAGTGAGTCAGTCAGTGAATCATGGACGAAATCGATGTATTTTAGATATTAATAAAATCCAATGTATAAAAGCTAGATAAATGAAACGTAGCGTATTTCATTAGTCTGCT
>JAFIDM010096005.1:0-11027 GCA_023159025.1 Thereuonema tuberculata | reverse complement strand
TAAAACCTAAACAATAAAACATAAATAACAATAAAAAAAAAAAAGGACTCAGCAGACTTCTACTTCCGATAGTTTTTATTTTTTTAATTTTTAGATTATCTTAATTGTAATGTGTTTTAATAGTTGAATTTTTAATTTTATAATACAAGCACGTTAAAAGATTTTATCACTTTTTGTTTTTGTTTTTTACCTAGAGTGCTGCTTGCACACCCTTTGAGAATTACTGTTCTAGACTATACAATATGTTAAGAGGTATTTTCTAAAAGGAAAAAAATATATGTAACTCATAACAACCATTAGATTACTTCATTGCTTCTTTTTTTTCATTGTTCCATCAGATTAGGATCTTTTAAGTTGCTAATAAAATAGGATTAGTAAATTACAAAATATGAATTTATTTATGAAGTATTTTTCGACAAATACAGTAGAAATCTATGAGAATACATATAATTACAATAACCTTTTTACCTCCTGAACTTATGGAAAAAAAGGAATCGAAGCACTAATAAACAAATCTATTATCGCTGCCTATTCCACACAGTCTTATTTGTGTCAGTAGTTGAAAGGCTGTTAAAGTATGAATGAGGGCTGTTACAACATTTGACGTTATAGGTTTTCGTTAATAATGAAAGGCAATGGTTTAAAATAATTAACAATCTTTACTTTATGGTTGCAATTTTTTTTCAGTTCCTTGAATTGAGTAATTTATTAAATTTAAAATAAAATTTAACTGTTTTAAAAGCAAGTGACGCAAGTATTCATATGTCTTGGCATTACGTTCATCATTGGACATTTGTCAGATCTACAGATCGTCAAAGCATCATTTATCTAAGTCGAGATTTAACAATGTATATGTGATTCCTATTTCAATAACTCACGAAATTGTCTATATGAACTTTTAAGCAAATAAATTCTGAAGTCCACATCAATTAAAAAAAGATCAATATTCTAAGTTTTGAATGGCAGTAATTGTCCTATTAATTAATTTACATCTATGGATCTATTCAGAAGCTAATTAACAGTAGACATCTACGTTCTAGAAAAAACAAATATATATAACAAAAAATACATGTTTTTTTTAAAAAAAATATCTGTTGGAAAAAAAATTTGCTTAAACTAAAATCTACTAAACTAGTAAAAATGAATGTTAAATAAAGAAGCAGAATGTTGTAAATTTATATCTGTAAAAAAGTTGATGCTTCGAAAATATTTAATAAACTTTCGAAAATTTCGGTTTTTAATTAACTATGCAGATGTAATCTGTTTTTTATTATTACGACAAAGAGGAAATTTTTTAACAATTTTAACATTTTAAGTTAAATGATTTATTTTCACATAGTTTGCTTGTCCTCAATACATTTTGAAAGCAACGTTCGTGAAGTTTCGCTGAACTCCACTTGAATTTCATCACATATTTCAGATTGAACACTTGTTCAGACCTGAGTTAAAAGCATGAAGGAAATGCATTTTTTTCTATAAATAGTTTCTATTTTGAGAAACTTCTAAAAATTCACAGGAAAATTATTATTTTGCTTTTCTTCACCATAAGTTAATTTTCAATGAAAACAAACAAATCGTAAAGAAATAAGTCCTGTGGTGATGTTTGATCACTATTGAAGATCAAAATGGATCATTTCAGACCATCAAGGGAACATGGACATTTTCAGATCATCAGAAAAAGGATTCTGATAATAGTCTGAATTCCCTTATTTATTTATTTATTTATTTATTTATTATTTGTTTTCAACATCCCGATATTTTTGATGGATATTTCTTAATTCGCTTGTACCTATTACACACTGATTGTGTCTGAATGTGAGGACTGTATCTAAATGGATAAAAAGATTTTCAGATAGATCTGGTTTTTGGGTTTTTTTTTAGCAAAATGTTTTACGGCTGAAATTTCTAGTTTTTATTAATTTCTAGGTTATTTTTCAAGGGTAATCTGAATCTGAAATCCGATTGTATCTCCCTCGATTAATACAAAATGTAATGGAATTGGGGATGAAGTCAGAAGACAGAAAAGCAAAATCGTTGATTTTAATTGTCTGTGTTACTCAGAAGCAAGTCCTGATAAAAGTTCTGACAATTAATATAACTGTAGTAATTTGGAATACAAGTATAATTTTCACAAAAATTTCAAAATTAAAATTTTTGGCATTCAAAAATCTAAATTCTGTGATCAGTAAACTCATTGAGATCATTATCTTATTTCAATTTTTAATGAAATAGAATTATTATGAAAATGCAACAGTACTCGAAACCTTCAAAATACAAGGCGTTTTTAAGCTTATATTCTTTTAAAAAAACCTGTGGAAAAGCCAATCAGAAATCAGCATTCAAATCTATTTTGTTTGTTTGACGATTAAGCAACAGATCTGCTTTGCTAATACGTAGATGAATTCATAGTAGTAATTATTTGTGCATCAGAAGAGACAACATCACGATAAGTACGAAGAATTAATTTCTTATATTAATTTTGAAAATCATGACATTTTATTTCGTATGTAAATTGCTTTAGAAAAAAACATATGGCTTTTAAAATAAATCGTGAATGATCTAAGTTGAAAATGACACGTAATTTCGTCAATTAATAATAATTTCCATTATAGCCTGCTTTCCTAGGAGAGCGTGGCTCATCAAATCACTCAGTCTGTCTGTCTGTTTGCGCACATGTGATCCCTAAGAGCTTTACAACTTATCGCTCGTTGGATCTTCTTGAAAATTGATAAATAAATTTCTATCGATATCTAAAACAATGAATATTAATCTTTTTAGTTAATCAGTTAATTTACCCGTAGTGTGATATGATTAAAAGTTGGATACATAAATATGGAAGATTTACTTCATTTTTTTCGGACCATGGAAAATATATTTGTATTCAGCTGATATTGTAATTTTGAAGAGAAATATGAGTTTTTCGTTTATCGTTTTCACAATTAAAAAAAATAACCTTTTAAGGAAAGTAGGCTTTAACTTCTTTCAGGAACTTCTTGTTGTTTAATTGAAATTAACCGTGTTTATTCGCTCTTTTTCATCCTTCAAAGGATTAGTTAACCAGACGTTAAAATAATTAATTAGAAACCTAATTAGGGTCTGTTTTGTTTTTCAATATTTGTCGTACTTACGTTTTTCTTTTATTTCTTGCATACTCGAAATTGTAGCTTCTACGAAAACACTGTTTAAAAGTATTGTGTGGGGGGCGTCCATTAATTATGTGAGGCGTTTTTTAAAAAAAAATGGACCTCCCTCCCCCTTGGTGAGATTTGGTAAGATATAGTGCCCCCCCCTCACGTGAGATTTCCCCTATAATTTTCAAATACTTTATTAGCGGCCCCTAGGTTACAGCTTGCCTGTAAAACATAGGGGACTGCTCTTGCTTTTATGCTTGCTGGATGTCACATTCTGGCCAAACGGTTAGAGATATTACAATGAAACCTTCACCATTGTGTTCAGCATCAAAAAGTAGGTGGTCACTTCCAAAAAAAAAAACAGACCTTTAGGACCACTCCCTGACCGGATGTTGGGGATCAAAAGTGGTCGCTTTCGATAAAGAGGAAAACGGCGATAAACGTCCCCCCAATAACGAACCTTCTGAACACGTTTTGTTTATAAAATTGTGCATATTATGGGGCCGCTTTGCTTTTGCCACTGTCTAAAAATATTAATTTATCTTGTTTGATATGTTCATGTATTTTGCTTCAAACCACTAAATACCTAAAGCGTTACTGATGTATTCTATGAAATGCATTTTTTCTGTGAAAAAAGAGGAGAAAAATGATACTACGTTTAAGGTGCACTATAACGAATTTAATTAAATTTAGTAACAGTAAAAAAAAAATAGACTGCGACACCACCTTCCCTAATTCTTCACTCACTCCATGGGCATTCAGGTGCTTCCTCTATTGTAATGATTGGACACATGACGTCCATGTCTTTTGGTAGAATAGGAAGACAGTCATTAGACGTATCTACATTCCCCTTGCGCTGCTCCATGCACAAATTGACTACAAGTTTCCTAGTGCTGAGTTCTAAATCTTTTTTCATTCACTAAAACAAAGCATAAAAAAAATCATAATGATCAAAATTATTTTTAGTCAAAATTATTTGGAATGGTAAATATCTTAAAATTAGGATTCGTCACAGTAGAACAGTAAATCGAACAAGGAACAAATAATTTACAGATTTTTGTATACACACTTCATTCAAAAACCTCATCATCCGAATGATAGTAATTATATACCATTTCTACCTTCTACTAAGAAATTCAAAATTTTTTAGTACATTCCTTATCTAAATACTTTGTTATTCAGAATGATTCGAGATCGCCAACTTGAGGACCATGTTCTTTTACGTAGTGTCTTCCGTGATGAACTTTTTGATTTCATCTTTAAACCAAATAATTAGGTGAAGTTCCATTATATAAGAATTAAAATTTAAAAAAATATTAATATAAATAAATTTTATAAGAAAAATATTTCAATATTTCTTTACTTTTTTTTATATTATTGAACAAATGAGTTCAATAATTGAATTATTGAGTTTTTACTAGAAAGCCTAAATTTAAGCTGAGATTATTATTATAACGTATCATCCCATGAACATAGCTATAAAACAAAACAAACAATAAAATGGGATCAATGTTGGAGCATTACATTAGACTCCGTATCAAAAAAACGGTTTTATTTTATGTTTTTGTTGTTTGTTTTTATTTTTTTTATTTTTAAATTATTTATCCATAATAAATAAAAATAAAAATAGATATAAAAACACTATTTAAAAGATGAATTTTCGTAGCCTTAAATGTGATTATTTATTTAAATCCTAACATGAATAACATAACATAAATCCTGTTATTTATGCAATTATGACAAATATATTTCAGGGAATTTAATGACAAAAACATTTATTATGACAAATGTACTTCAGAGAATTTAATGATAATAACATTGTTATTTCATGAAATTAAGGAAACTATTAAAAACACCGTAATAAATAAACAATCGATTGACATTGTATTCGAATTGGTGGAATGTGAGTTATGTTAACAACTGCAGATCCTGTATTCGGCGTTTCTCAATAAATGTTTATTAATAATGAAAAGTACTAGTTTCAAATAATTAAGAAAATCTCTGTCTTTAAGATTCGCTATAATATTAACACAGCCGTTTCTAGATGTTCTGCCACCCTAGGCGAGAACTGAAAAATGCCGCCCCCTCCCTTTCAAATGCCGCCCCCACCAATAAAAAAAAAATAGAATCTTCAATTCAACAACCAAAAAAAAACGACGATCCTATTTTAACAATCAAAAAAAAAAAAAACGGAATCCGTCCTTCGGCCACCCTAAAATCTTGCCGCCCTAGGCGGCCGCCTAGTCTTGCCTAATGGTAGAAACGGCCCTGTCAATACAAATGACAGGAGAATAACAGGATAATGTGAATAACAGCTTTTCACGGGTGTGCTATTTTTATTTATCTACTTATTTTATTTTATTGATTGGGATTTTTTTTATCATTTTTCTTTCAGTCAATTTTTTATATATTTTTTATTGCTTAAGTATTAAGCTTTCATGGTTAATGGTTTTTCACTGCTGAACAAGAAAAGGCGAAAAACTGGTTTCCTATTGCAGGCGAAACCACAACGATCCCATATATGTTTCACTTTCGATCGCAGACCAGAATTCGTATTTTCCCCGTCTTTTTAAGTTATAAGGAATCTAATAAGGTTTTATTTATGTTTGTCCAATTTGAATTTTGGGCTTAGAGATGGTCACTTGTTTCGTTTTCGGCCACTTTCTATGAGACAGAAAACGACCATAGACCGGAATTCGAGCTTTAACCCTCCTCCACAAATCAGAAGCATTTCAATAAGATATCACTCATGGTTGTCCGAATTATAGTTATAAAGATAGCGATGGACAGACGGACAGCACTTTAAGAGCTCACTCTATTTACTCTGTGTACCAGGTAGGCTAATATATAAGGAGCAGTCATTTAAAAACATTCCGCCTCCCCTCCACGAAAGAAGTCCAAGGCCATACAGAACAGTAAGGATAAGGCAATGATGACATTGTTCTTTAATCAACATGCCACACTCCTCATCGAGTTCCTGGAGAAAGGGGCAACTGTGAATGCTGTGCGCTATGAATCCCCCCCACACATACACACACACAGTCCTGACATGTCCCCTGTGATTTTTAAGTGTTCGGAGAATCCCTCAGAGGCAAACGATTCACATTGGACGATGACGTGAAGGACGCATTACAACAATAGTTCCAGCAGCAACCCAAAGACTTCTTCCACAGAGGCATTCAGTGTCTCATTTCATAGTGGGATAAATGTCTCAACAGATGTGGAGACTACTTATAGCTGACTCAAAGTTAATGTGCATTTCCACCAGGAGTTCGGTTTTTAAATGACTGACCCTTCTATATATATATATATATATAAAATAGACGAAACCAAAGCAACCTCTTCGAGTTTCGCAAAGCAAAGATTTCAATTAATCATTTGCAATTTAGAAATTTAGTAAGTATAGAATATAAGAATAAAATTAACTTAAATTACTAAACATGAAAAGCCGGACAGTGACTTCGCATTTGAAAACGCTAATACCAAAAAACAAATCACTGTTTCTATGGAGATATAATCTAATTACCTCCATGTCTTCAGCCGCAAAATTTAGAAATAATTTAAAAAACAAAAACGCAATAAATTCTTGCTCTTTTTAAATTTAAAAACTACAATTAAACTACCTAAAATTTAAAAAAATTATCAATATAATAACTAAACTACCTAAATCATTTTAAGTTTCACTTCGAAGTTGTAATTGACTACTATAAATTTAGCAGAGTTTTCTCATTTGTTGTTGTTGTTGTTGTTGTTGTTGTTGATAATCTTGAACTTTTAATGGATAATTTTACACGATTTTGTTTGTCTCTTTTAGCTTCTGTAAGAGAAGACTACAATTAAATCGAAATTTTCTAAGATCTGTTTGGTAATAAATAAAAACTAAAGTGAAGATTGTTTTCTGCTAAAGCATAAATTTATGGGCGACCTATAATGATAAAAATATTTAAAAATAATAATTATAAAAAGAATTCCTTACATTAACGTAAGGAAAAATAAAAAAAAAAATAGGAAAATAAGAAAAAAAACAAAAACAGTAGATAGACGGATTCGAACCGACAACCTCCAGCATATAAATCAGAGATCTTACCAATCAAGCTACAGCTGACAAATGAAATACGATGATTGTATTTCTAAAACTTAAGCTAATAGCAGAAATCTAATGAAAACAATTCCAAATATCTCGAACATGAGAGGGGGAGGCATTGGCCCCTGAAAATAGCCTATTCCTACGGTGTTTCAGCCTCTGAACACGATGGTGAAGTCCGTTTGTCGATCCCTAATAACTTCCATTCTGAAAGATACGGACAGACAGGATAAATGCAATAGCTACCGATTTTCGTAACTATCACAATAGCTTCCAAAATAAAACTAACAAAAATACCCACAAAGAATTAGCTAGAAATTGCTAGAAGTTCATCTGAGTGGTCTGATTGTTTATTTGATTTTTTTTCTTCTTTTCACCTAATTTTTCAAACGTAAGCTAAATCGTAAGATATAGAATATCGATCTGTCTGGATAACAGTAAGTAACGAATATGGATTTGACAGACAGAAAATACAAAAGCTCATTTCAGGCCTTGGATATCAAGATCCGCTAAAGTGAAAAATATTTAAGAAAAGGATCTCAAAAAAATTAAAAAAATAATTAAATCACATAAAAAATCTGCTTTGAAAGAAAATAAGTCCGCTTTGACCTCAAATTAAATTGATGCATAAGTCCATCAGCAGAATATTTATTAATAATATTCACAAGATAATTAAGGCTTTTAGACAGTGTGAAAAGCAAAGCGGCCCCATAATATGCACAATTTTATAAACAAACTTTTATAAACAAAACGTTATCGGACGCGACCACTTTTGACCCCCTCCCAACTTCATATCAGGAGTGGTCCTATAGGTCTGATTTTTGGACATGATCACCTACGTTTTGATGCTGAACACAATGGTGAAGGTTTCGGTCCCTTATGTTTTACAGGCAAGCTGTAACCTAGGGGCCGTATTGATTTTTTGCTGTCTTGATGGCACACTCTGTAGCGGCCAAACGATTATAGATATTGGAATGAAACTTTCACCATTGTGTTCAGCATCAAAAAGTAGGTGACCACGTGTAAAAAAATCAGATCTCTAGGACCACTCCTGACCCCCCCCCCAAGGCGTTTTCTTTCTTTTAAAAGCGCCTTTGACATCCAGACAGAAGAAAAGCAAGAGCGGTCCCCTAGCGGTTTTACAGGCAAGCTGTAACCTATGGGCCGCTAATAAATGGAGACCATGGTATTCATTAGTGATTAAGACAACCATTTCTCTCTTATTGGTGCTCATCAGTAACAGTCTGCAATCACAGTTGAAAGGAGTAGATTTCGTACATACAACAGGCAATGGAGTCTCCCAAATATTAAGAAAATAAAAAAAAAAATCATTTTGAAAGCGAAAAAACAACATACGATTAATTTTATTTTTGTATTTTTTTTGGGATGTCCCTTTAGCTCTCCTACTTTTGAAATCTATTTCATATGGAAGACACATACATTTGTAGCTAACAGGTTCTGTTTAAGAATAGCCAGTAAGCCTCAAAGAGCTGTTTCAGAAAGTCAACAGGTCTCCATTTTAAGAACGAAAAAAAGAAAAGGTCATGATTTTTGACAAATTTAAAAATAAAGTATTATTTTCTGCACAATAAAAGAAAAACTGAAGTTCTTTGGTCAGTAAGCAAATTTGAACTAATTTTCTGATTTGAAATAAAATGAAAAATAATTCTTGATAAAATGAATCAACACTAAATCTTGTACTTTGCAGCCCTCATAATTTTTTAAAGAAATTCCAAAAAAAAATAAATAAATAAATAATAACACCTGTTCATTTCATTCGGAAAAGCTACCATTCAATTTATTTTTACGAAATGATTGAGCAATAGATTGAAATTGTTGTGCAGAGAATTATAGCAATTCAATATCAGTACCTTCAGAGTAGACGAAGTTCAAACAGGTAGGAACATATTCCAATAGTAATAGAATTGGTTCCCCATAATTGTATTATAGAGTTTAAATTTTTAAAAAAATTAAGTTTTATTAAAAAACAAAAGTAGATTTTACAGCTTAAGAAATTCAATAAAAGCCTTTCTTTGTTATCTTTAATTTGAGTTTTATTTTTTATTTTAAAAAAAACTATTCATATTTAACAAGTAATTTTCTATTTATATTATCTATTGTTTTTCTGTTAGCAAGAAAAAACTGGTAATATTATAATCGTTGTAATATTGATTTTTTTCTTTAATTTTTAATTAGATCTAACTGCAGTCTCATTTTTAAAAGTAATAAAATACAACAGAACTTTTACTCTGACTTATATTTTAATCGAATTTTGAATTTGTCAACCAATTTCGGAAATTCCTTTTAGTCTTTCAATTTCAGGAGTTTTATATAAGTTTCATGCACTTTAATTTAATTCTGCAGTTTTAAAAATTTCATTCGAAATTAAGCTACTATGATAATATGCTGCACTAATGAGCTAATGTGATATAATTTAAATTAAGGGGAGGGGGGGGGGAACTGGGAAGGAAGGAAAACTTAAAATGTTTGTTATTCTTTTCCATGCTTATCATGCAGAAATCCTGATTTGTGCAGTTTTATTTGTAGGCTTTCCGGTTATCTTATGAATAACATTAGAATATTTAAAATGAATCAGTTTCTCGGTTTTCTAAAGACGTATTTGTTTTCATTTTAGTTTTCTATTTATTTATTTATTTTAGGTTTACTATTCGTATAGAAAGTTTTTCTACAGTTTCAATTTTTTCATTATTTTTTTTTACTTATTTTCCTTTTTTTGATTATAAGTAAGGCTTATCAGATGATTCTGTGTGTGTGTATGTGTGTGTGTGTGTGTGTGTTTGTGTTTTTTTTTTTTTTTTTTTTTCTAAGGACGGGGGAAATGCATTTACGCATACCAAGGAATTGGTGTCAGTCATAAAAGACTACTACTCACTAAAACTCTACGTCCGACTTCCAAAACACCCTACACGGAACCACCGTCAGGTACTACATTGCGTAGGGCAGAATGACCAAAAGTTCGACTCAGATATCATTTCGCAACTGATCAAGTCTGATTTTCTCAGCTATACGAAGTTTCCGTATAACAGTGGCAGCTTAGTCAGCCACTGCCGTCCAATTAGCCTGGGAGATAGTCATCAAGCCAACGATGTTCTCTGGAGTCACACGCTGTCGAAGGGATTTCTTCAGCTCATTTCTATCTTCATGGAAGCGTGGGCAGACAAAGAAGACATGCTTCACATCCTCGTCCAAGAACTGTCAAGTCGGACAGGACGCACTGTCGACAATTCCGAAGCGATTCTGGTACGCTAGAAAACAACCATGGCCACTTAATAGCTGAGTCAGGTAGTGATCCACCTCACCATGCTTTCTTTCCATCCATGTTGCAATATTAGGTATAAGATTATGAGTCCATCTTCCACTGGTCGATGAATCCCATCGTCTCTGCCATCTGTCCGTTGTCTTGCTTTTCACGGCCCTCCTGATCTTGGGTCGGTGAGCGTCACGACGTTCCCGAATACCACTGCATATCGCGCTTCTCTCACTTGCTAAGAGATCGATAGGCGGCATCCCTGCTATGACGCACACGGCATCATATGAAACTGTTCGAAATGCACAAGTGACCCGTAGAGGGCATTTCCGGTGAACCGAAGTCATTTGACATACATATGATTTGATCTCCATGGCATGGAACCAGATCGGAGCCGCATAGAGCATGATAGAGATAGCCACACTGGACAGGAGTCTTCGTCGGCTCTGCCGAGGTCCTCCGATGTTCGGCATGATCCTAGCAAAGGCGTTGACCATTCGTGCAGACTTTTCACTCACGATTCGAAGATGTTCATCGAACCGAA
>JAFIDM010096004.1:0-15141 GCA_023159025.1 Thereuonema tuberculata | reverse complement strand
GAAGTGCGCCGTGATAAGATAGGAAACGTCCTTCCATGAAGTGGGCCATGATTGGAAACAGTATGTCAGTCTAAAGAAGTGAGCCGTGAAGAGAAAGAAAATTCCGTCTTTGTTGCCGAGGATCGGGGAAGAAGGCTAAAGTCAGGGGTAATATTTATTTATTTATTTTTGTTCCAGTCTCTCAAGGTTTTATTGTGTGTGTAATTACAATGTCGCAAGTTTGTTCTTTTTTTTAATTTATTTTTTTGAATTAAGGTTAGAGACCCTTTGTAAAAATTTTTTTTTTTGAATTAAGGTTAGAGACCCTTTGTAAAAAAGAAAAGAGAATGTTCTTTATTTGCTCCAAAGTAACAGCTAATTACTTGGGGTAAATTATCAGACGGTGGGGTGGGTTATACTTTAATTTATTTTTTGTGTGTTTAATTTGTTGTAATAGTGACGAAGACTGAGTTCTGATTTTGTTTTGTTAATTAATTTCTTTTGTTAATGTTTTAATTGTAAAAGTAGTTATGGGTCTTTAATTTATTAATTCATTATCTTGATCCAGCTTTATCACTTGAGCTAAAAATTGATTTAGAAATTTGCGGGCATCTTTGTTTATTTAATTAATATCTTTTATTTGAGCCTAGTCTGACGACAGTACTATTTTTTTCTAAAATTAATAGTTTGTTTTAAAGGAGATTTATTTTAATAGAAAATTAATGTTAGCTTAAAATTTATTAATTTGGAAGAATACAGGTGGGTGGCCTGTCCCTGTGACTCATACAGATGAGGGGAGGCGGGAAAAGACAGTGCCAGTTGCAGACTTGTCGTTGCCGCCTGTTGGTGCGTCCGGTCGTCCTACATGTTCTAAATCTACATTTTGAGGTAAGTAACAACAAAAATAAATGTGATTGAATACTTAAAAGAACAAAACTTCGAAGTTACAAAAATAATATTGACATTAGCTCCTATTAGATCTCTTTTTTGGCAAATTGAAGCCCGAAAAACTTGTAACTGAGGCTTTACCAAAACCGCTCAAAACAGCCCAAACCTATTTTTTGTTCGTTTATCAATTTGTAAAACGTTGACAAGAAAACTAGTTGTTTCATAGTCTTCACGTTGTTCTAAGTTTATCTGAAATGTCGTGGACGATTTGCTCGCCAATCCTCTACTAAGATTTTCGCTAATTTTCCCTTTTCAAGTTTTTCAATAACATTAGTTTCTGTTCATCGGAAGCGCAGTGGTGCCTCAAAGAAAAACATACACAATGAAAAACTCACCAATGAAAAATTAATGAGAAAATTCTTGTGCCAGGCCTCAATAAATTTTTTTAAAACATAAAAATTCAAACTGCACATTTGAATTATTTATAATAACAATCGGTGAGACCAAGTTATTTATAAGTGACATCCTGAAACAGCTGTTTCACGCTCGTTGGCGATCATTTTTTATGCTTTAAAAAATTCATTGAGGCCTGCACATTGCTGGCACATGAATTTTCTCACTAATTTTTCATTAGTGAGTTTTTCATTGTGTATGTTTTTCTTTGAGGCACCACTGCGCTTCCGATGTATTGTTCATACTGCTACGGATCACCCTGTATTTCAGTAAGGATATACAAAACAGAGTACTTTTTCAAAGGCAATCTTTACACCCATCAAGATAGGTGATGAAAATTAAACTTAGCTGATGGAACGCTGGGCCCAAAAATTCCAGCACCTGATCCAGACGAAATAAAGAAGAAGAAAAGAAAAGATAAACAACTCAGGTATATCAAACAAAATGTATTTATAAATAAGCTTAATGCTATACAATAACACACAATAAAAGAAATCAAGACGGTCTTGAATTATTACATATCAATATATAAAAAAATATAATAATAAAAACACACCTTTGTTGATAAATTCAATAACTCCAACGGATTACAAAATAAGAAAAAAAAACTATTTAAACGTTGATAATTAAAAACAGTAGTTTACAATAACCTTATCAACACAATTTAACAATACTATAAGCTTAAGATATAGTCTCCCAAATAGTTTGTGTCACTGTAATAAGAAGAGTCTGAGTGAAAATCGTTTATAAAACAGACATTCCGACTATAGAGTATCTCTGAAACTTCACTCCCTGACTTAACCACTCCCTGACTTTCCTTTTCCAAAGGAAAGGGTACTCACAGTTCGGTGCCCTGTCCTGGTCACACTGGAACGAAATATTGGATAGCTCCGAAGAAAACCACTAACCACTGTTCATGTCGAAGAATCCGCTTAAGCCCAATGAAGCACAACACATTCTTTTTCACTTCGCGAATGATTCTTACATCTATCAATGGCTGCTCAAAGTATCCGAGCCATCGTGGGGGCGTACGACCCTTCTTAATATCTAGCAGATATCCAAGAAGCCGACTCTAGAAGAACAAACCTCAAAGTATCCAGAGATATGCGACCCACAGGATAAAATTGCCAGTCTTGCTATTAACTGTGTGTAGAAAAAAAATAATGCTGTTTCTCTTCTAACAAACTCATCACTCCTCCACGACGAAAGCTGGTCACGTCTGTTATCCTACACGTTTCATTGAGAGACTGACTCAAAAGTTTCATGTAACGCATTTTATAGGTATAGTGACGTGGTCAAAGCTTCACCAATGACCCTTCCAGAAATTAGGAGTGTATTGAAACTTCAAGTGGCATCATAATAGCCTGACCATGGATACAAAATGGCTTCACCCTCTCGCCAGCATAAAAATTATTCAAAATAAAAACAAAGTTACATAGAATAATCTATAAAATCATTTACAGATAACAATTAGAAAGTTAACATAAGGTGGTAGAAAGTAACAATATATAAAAAAAATAATAAATAAGGATTTTTAATGTATAAAACTTTCCATTTCAAGTTTAGGTGGGAAATAGAGAGGAGAAGAGATAATAAAACATGGCGGAGAATGAGGGAAAGCAACAACAAGGCAAAGGTCGCTCCGCATTAACCAAGTGACATAACGACACGAAATTACGTCAATGAGGAAATTAGCAAAAGGAAAAATAAAGGAGGAAAGAGAAAAGACCGTAACAATACTAGCCTCAGTACGGAGACCTTGCTATTTACTGTGTGGTAACAACAAGTTTTGGTTTTTTGTCTGACTTGTCAGAAAGATAAATTATACACTTAACTGAGAAAACGAAGAAACCAAATGAAAATAAAAAAAGTTTAAATAAATTTATTTCAGGTTCAAATTGGGATGTTAACTCACAATTGCACAAGTAACAACCAACTATTGAAACTGATTGGTGAACAATTTGAGGGAATGAAAAGGTGTGCATAACACGCGATTGTAGTTTTCTATGATTGGTTTATTTCATTTCAGTAAACTGTGTCGTATTTGAGAACACCTCCCGTGACAGGGGTATTTGTTCCCAGTCAAGGTGACATTCCTCCGCCGTGCTGTTTGTCCGGCCATCTGACGGATGCGGCAATCTGTTATCTGTTCAAGCAACGCTTTCTTATTATCGTCCGCTAGATATTTACTGTGTGTCACACAAATTGAAAAATATTTCCACATTATTTAACCTTTTGCTCTGCAGTATTCCTGCTCTTATTAAAAAAAGAACTACGAAATAAATATACATTTAAATTTATTTTTATTCTTATTCTGAACCCTGGTTGAGCCGCAACCCTGTTAACGCTCCTCCGGATAATCGGAAGTTAACTTTAGTTTCAATTTATAATTACTAATAGTTTTCATTAAAAAAAACAACTGATAAATGTCTATCTATGACCTTGAATAAAGGAAATAATATTCCGTTTTCATGGAGTTAGTTTTCTTATGAGTTGTTTTATATATTTTATGGTAATGTTTTTACATTTAAAACTAAGTTGTTATTATTCTATATTATTTTGTTTTCTGTATTTATTTTGTATTTTATGTTTTTTGATAAGTTCCTCAGTCTCTTGATTTTAAATCAACTGAGAGATAAAAGACATCTTACACCTTCCCTTTGGTATAAGGTGTTGTCAAATAATGAAAAAGTAAAAAGGTCATGGTTGACATATTCTAAAAAAAAAAAAAAATTCACTATTCGGTGTTCCATGTAAACTCTTCAAGGCGAAGCGCACTGAATCTCTCAAACCGGGAATGTACACATTTCAAACCACAGGTTTTAAAAACTGGAAGGAAATTTTTTGATCTTAATTATTTTGCTGTCTAAATACAATACAACATTAAAAATGGTCTTGGAGGAACTCCAGAAAGATCACGTACTTTACTTGTCAAAGACCTCACAGAATGAAATCATTGCAATGATGGGAGATCATGTTCGAAAGAAGATACTGAATGACATATCAGGCAAAGTACTACGCAGTAATGTTTGATTGCATACGTGATAAATCACATACAGAACAAATGAGCTAAGTAATCCCATATGTTACTAAGAATGAAAATGGCCAATTGGAAATCAGAGAAAGCTTCATTCATTTTATAGCAGTTATTGGTAAATCTGGGGAGAACCTGGCAGATACATTATTTAATAAGTTGGAGGAAGATGTTGGAAATAAGAAATTGCCGAACCCAAATTAAGATAATGGGTCGAACATGTGTGGTGTATACAAAGGAGTACAAGCTAGGTTCTTGGATGTCAACCCAATAGCAAAATTTGTCCCGTGCACAGCCCATTCCTTGAATCTGGTGGGACTTCATGCAGCATCAATATCTCCTGAAACAGCGAACATATTTGGAGTAATCCAGAGATTATACACTTATTTTGTTTCATCAACACAACGGTGGGAAGTCACGAAGAAACACATAAAAACGAATTTAAAAGGAATCAGTGATACTCGATGGTCTGCTAAGTCCGAGGCAGTATATGCTCTTGTGAAAAACTTTCAAGGAGTAATCAGCACTCTCATTGAGTTGACCCAAGAAGAAAACTATACACCAGAGACTAAATCTGATGCCTCCAGTCTCATTCATACTTTAAAAGAATTCCGACTTATTTCGTATTTGATTGCATGAGCAAATATCTTAAAAGAAATTAACAAAGTTAACAAGGAAATACAGAAACATAACATAATATTGTCAAAAACAATACAAATGCTGGAAGGTCTCGCCACAAGTATGGAAAGGCTGAGAAATGAAACAAATGAATGGTTAAAGACTGCTAAAGAAATAGCGCAAAAAATTGAAGTGGAGCCAACTATGGAAACTCGCAGGATCCCAAAAAGGAAAATAATGCCTGGAGAGATGTCAGCAAGATGTAGAAGAAAGGTTTTTACCAAAGTATGAAGGAAGTAATCGATGTGATACTGATCCAGTTGAAAGATAGAAGCAGAGTATAAGTGCACTTAACAATATTTTCTCTTTTCTAAATTGTAAAGACTTGAAAAGCTTGAATGACAAGGAGTTGAGAACTTGTGCTGCAAACCTGCTAGTAAATATCTTAAGATATAAACATCTCAATATATAAGTGAAAATGAGTTCCCTACTGAAATCCTAGTTCTTTGTGACCAGTTACAAAATTCAAAAGTTACTTTTGAAGAAATGAATCCACTGGATCTTCTAAACCTAATTCAAGAAAGAGATGCTTTCCCAAATGTGTGCATAGTCTTGAGAATTTACTTAACGCTCCCAACTACATCAGCAAGCTGCAAGAGGAGTTTTAGTTAACTGAAGATAATTAAAAACTATCTCAGATCAACAATGACTCAAAACAAATTCAAAAACCTCGCAATACTGTCTATAGAAAGCCAAGAGGCCAATTCAATAAATTATGAAGAAGCTATTAATTCGTTTTTTCTGAAAGAAAAACAAGAAAAGTAATTTTATAAAAATATCTGCATAAAATACATTTTCAAAAGCATATGAAAGGTAGCTGCGAAGACCATCATTGCAAGCAGCATCATAGCAAGAGGATAATGGTGGTTTTAGTGTTTTGTTTTTTTAGTCCGTTTAAACAAATTTTAAAAATGCATATACCTGTATGTCATAGTACCGTTAAGTAAAAAATATGTGTGTTTTTAAGTGTTGAATGCCGCCGTCGCACAGTGTAAACTAAAATTAAATATAAAACATTTAAAAAGGACTTCATAGTGGACGAAGTCTTCATCGGGTAGTTAATAAAAATGCTGGATTAAACAGCTAGAGGTGTTTCAGTTTTGAAAAGGATGATGGACATATAAGAAGAGGTAAGAGTGAGGGAGGGACAGTGGGGAAGGGGCTATTATTGCGGGGGTGTATGTTGGTGGGGGAATATTTTATTTTTATTTTTTTTTCTTCATATTGCTCGATGGATTGTACCGATAAGCATTCATTGTAGGCGTTGGGTTCTGTGATTATATACAGCGATTCTTTACATTTGCATAAGAATGCATTGTTTTCATTGCATACTATTGAGGCTCTGGCGAAATCCAGTGTGTGGCCCGTCTTGAACGTGTGTGCTACTGTATTATAATTGTGATCCTGGTTTTTGAGGGAATATTGGTGCTGGTATAATCTTTTACTTAATTTTTGTTTAGTTTCGCCATAATAAGTGCATGGTTCGCCATTAGCGCATGGTATAGAATATACTACTTCTTTATGATCTAAGGGTTTTTTTGGTTCTTGGGGAATTTAACTTCTGTTACATAGTGCATCAAGAGTATTTCTGCTTGGAGAGGTCAATACATTGTTGTATGGCCTTAGCATGTTAGTTGATGGAGCGTGGGATGATAAGGGATTGAAACATTTTTTATCTGAAAGGATTGATTGTTGCAAATTACAATAGTAGGCTCGTGTGACGGAGGCTGTGTGTTTATCTAAGAAGTTTGGTGGATATTCATTGAGAATAAAGATGTCTTTTATTTTTTGTATTTCTTGCTGAAGCAAAAGATCGAGTACTAGATAGGAGGAAGGCTCGATTTATTGCCATTTTTATGTTGTTGATTTTGAAGGCCATTGGACAGGATGAATTGTAATTGAGGATAATGGGTAGGGATGCTGGTTTTCGGTAAACGGATGTGTGAAAGGCGTTGTCTGTGCACCATGTCAATATATCAAGAAAAGGAATGGTTTGGGTTTCAGGGTTTTCATCCTCTTTTTAAATTTTATGTTTGAGTGGATTCAGGTAGTGATTTGAAAAATTTGATCTTGTTCATTTGGATGGGCGTAGAATATCATCCTTTTTAAAACTGAAAAACCTCTAGCTATTTAATCCATCATTTTTATTAACTCTTGACCCGATGAAGACTTCGTCCACTATGAAGTCGAAACTAGTAGTTTCGTTTTAACCTTTTTAAATGTTTTTAAATGTTTTATATTTAATTTTATAGTTTACACTGTGCGACGGCGGCATTCAACACTTATCTACTTTCAGAGCACGTAAAAATTAAGACATGTATGTGTTTTTATTTCAATAAATTAGGTTTGGCACACCATTAAAGAGACTATTACTTTTATCCAGTTATTTATTATTGCATGAAATAGTGAAAAACAGCTACAGGGGCGGCATGGGACTGACTT
Organism: Thereuonema tuberculata; assembly: GCA_023159025.1. NCBI lineage: Eukaryota > Metazoa > Arthropoda > Chilopoda > Scutigeromorpha > Scutigeridae > Thereuonema > Thereuonema tuberculata. Next base: position 7,667 of record JAFIDM010096004.1, on the reverse strand, counting down.
GCCCCCCTGATAAATTTCCTAGATCCGGCACTGCTTCCATATCCTAATTTAGCTTACAATGCTCGACCATTCTCCTCTGCACGACAGTCCCAAATCTTGCATGACGCACTACAAATTCACAGCAACATTCATTGTCCACGTCGAAACACAACAACTGAAGCCAAAAGATACCACCCACACACGAAGGGGATTTTGGTGAGTTTTGACTCTAAAAGAGGATCAGTTACTTACGTTAACTTTCAACCGAGGAGTTGGAAGTTGGAGATTTTTCAGATGCTTTATAATCGACATGTCACAATTCCTATCGTTGAGGCAAACCTTGTCTCTGGTAAACAAGTAACAGTTCTTATATAAATAAAAATCTCAAAAGAAAGCTTATGAACAAGTGGTAGATTTATTGAAAATTAAAAAAAAATTCAAAAGCTGAGGAAAAGCTGGTGAAGGAAAAAATCCAATGTGTGAAATGATTTCCGTAAAAAAAGCCAAAAAAATTCAGTTGTCGACAAGGAATGGAAAAGGAGCTGACTCAGTAACACACACCATAACTGTGGTGAGTTATAATCTACAATAATCTAATTTACCTTGCATTAAAATAATATCGAAAACTATCGTAATACTTAATGTTTTGGAGGTATTCATAAGAAAGTGAAATGGAAAATTCTGCTTCTTTTGGCTTGCTGCAAACAAGCTAGAAGTAATAATGGCAACTTTCTTCATTGGAAAGGAGGAGTAACTTAGTTAAGCACCGCTAGAGCCAAGGGAAGGATTTCTGTCCTGCCGAAATTACAAAATCTACTCTCACTTGGAAGATCATATTGGCTAAAAGTCCAAGGGTTTCTGATTGACACGAAATTTTGATATATCACGGAGATAATCCGCTAAACCTAGGGACATTACTAGTTAAGCTGTGACAAAACACTTTTTCCCAAGGGAAGGGATGTGAAGGTTCAGATCCAACAGATACAAGAAGATCCAAACACAGTCCAAACGCAACAACCAAAGCTACCGTCCTAACTTGTTTGTCATTCCAATTCTAACTACAGCATTTTTCTGTAGGGGACGACGTAATCTTCTTCCGATCCAGAGGTTCATTTCGCACAGCACACACGGAAAATTTCCCAATCACCTACTTTGAGAATTTTCTATTGATTAACATTGAGTCAGAGGGGTTCCCTCTTAATCCCAGAAGGTATTTCCGTCACCAGTTATCAGCATAAAAGGTTTGCATTAAAGGTGGCCCCAGACGGTCAATATTTTGATCAAACGGTTTCATCAATCGATTGAGTCAAGCGTGATTGACCGGTTAGGAACCCGTTTCACGCGTGTGCCAATCATTGAGGGAGATTGATGGAAAGTTTGATTTACGCCAATCATTGAAGAGGGCGCTTGACTGTCTAGGAGGGTTTTGATCAATCTTTTCCTCAGTCATTGCTCTCGGCACAAGCAATGGAGTGCACACCCCTCGCTTTCCACAACGAAACTCATTCCGAACGTGAGTTTACTTCAATATTAATAGATTTATAACCAGACTGCCCTGAATTATTTAAAGTAAAAAGCCAAGATTATTTTAATAGAAATAAAAGAAAGGTCCAATGGGGAAGTGATGCGCAACATATGACTCCCAACCGGGACACTTAGCCTCTCCTTCCCAACTCCACTCTCACCTCCACGTGGTGGACCTTGGGACTTGAGCAACTTAGATGAAGACTGGGTTCTAACCCCAGTGGGATTCTAAGTCAGGTGCTGACGAGAGACGGGGGGCTCAAAAGATTAGTCTCTTGAGCTGGTTGATGAATATGCAGGTCATCAACCCAAGTGTGGCAGCGGAAGAAACTGACAAGTTCAACGGTGGCACACACAACTCCGAGTTAGATGGAGCTACTGCAAGGCAGTGTCTGACTCACAATGAGCGACTGCAAACAGCGTCTGTTCTCCATGTTAGGAGCGGCTGCATGAACACTCTGAGACTCACAATCCCAGTTTTATTTTGGATATAGCTCTTGCCATATCCCCCACCAAATCTCAAATAACTATGCATGATGGAAAATTCTTCAAAAGAAACTACTCCAGGAGGTACCTCAAAAGGGAAATCCTCCGTCGCCAGCGGCGGCGCAATCAGGCCTATGGATTCTGGAGAGCCTGGACCAACATGCTCAGGAAGAGAAACAAAGTCCCTAGGAAAGCTGAAGCATAGAATGAAACCGAAAAGGAAATACTTCTTTGGCACCTTGAATGTTAACTCACTCTTGAAAACCGGGAAATTAAAACAAATGACAAAAATGTTAGATGAGCTACAAATTCAGATCATAGCACTCCAAGAAACAAGATTCACAGATGAAAACACTATGGATTCTGAGGGGTACAGAATCTTCAAGGGAAAAAGAGGTCGGAATCCTATGAGAGGAGGAATCCCACATCTTGGAACAGGCTTCATTGTGTCACTAAATATTATAAACTCGATATCAGATTTTTACTCTCCTAATGAGCGTTTATCCATCTTGACGATAAAGTGTACCAACAAAACATACTCTCTTGTTAATGGGCACGCTCCAATCAATAATGATAACAGGACAAATCCAGAAAAAGTTGAAATATTTTGGGAATCCCTTGAACACGAAATATCCAAAATCCCTCCAAAAAAACGTTAAAATTCTGTTGGGTGATTTCAATGCCCAAATTGGAAAAGAAAAGAAATTCAGAAAAATTGTCGGTGAATATCCAGCCCACCTAAGAACCAATACAAATGGGGAAAGGCTGATACACCTTTGCAAAGGAAACAATCTCAAACTAATGTCGACGAACTTCAAAAAACTGCCGAGAAAACAAAAAACTTGGAGGTCGCCCAACACAAGTCTAGGAGAATTCCAAATTGACCATGTGGAAATCTCTAACAACTACCAGAAAGAAATAATGAATGTAAAAGTGAAAAAAGGCGCCAACATTGAAACAGACCACTACCTTACTACAATAAAAAATGAAATTCATATCACAAAATAGGTTACAAAAATATAAACCCAAGATACAGAGAATTGATAGGGAGATGCTAAAATCAAAAGAACAGGAATTTCAACAAAAAATAAATATAGACTCGGACGACTGGGAGGAGATCAAAACTAAAATGGTCAGCACAGCCCTTGAGATTGCCCCACTCAAAAAAAACAAAAAACACAGATGGTGGAATGAAGAATGCGAAAAAGCCCTAAACCTAAGACTACAATTATGGAAGAAATGGTATACCACCAAGAAAAATGAAGATTATGTCAACTTTAAAATCCAAAGATCTCAAACAGCTAAAATAATAAGAACCACAAAAAGAATATTTGAAAAGAATCAATTTAAACAAATTGAGGAGGAACTAACATTTTCTCTAACATTTAAAAAACAGAATTCTAATCATAAACAATCATGGTACAAACTTTCTTGAATAACAATCACAGCCTTTCCTTAACAACAAAATACATTTATACAACATATAGCAAACACAGACTTTCTTTAACAAAAAAATAAATTCATACTACATATAACAAAATAAATTCATCTTAAAACATCTAACAATCCCAGCCTTTCCTTAACAATCACAAATTATGAATTATTTATATTTATAAGGAAGATGAATTTTGGATTTTCATTAAATTGAGGAGGATTTCAAGAAGAATAACACCAGATCATTCTACAGAATATTTAAACAAAGTCTCCAAGGATATCAGCCCCAAAATTTATGCTTTAAAAATGAAGAGGGGAAACTGGCACTTAACAACAAAGATAACTGCAATATACTAGCACAATATTTCAAAAAGCTCCTGAACTGTGAAGAACCGAAAGAAAAATTTGAAAAAATTACCGCAGTACACATTTTCAAGGACTCAGATCCTCCAGATGTGACCGAGATCAAACAAATCATAAAAGATCTGAGAAATGACAAAGCACCGGGGGAAGATTCAATGGTAGCGGAAATGTGGAAACATGTAGATGTGAATACGGTTCAAAAGCTATACAATGTCTGACAGAACATATGGAAGACAGAGAAAATACCCGAAGAGTGGAAAACTGCTCTAATACATCCGATCCACAAAAAGGGAGACCGAACTGATGCTAACAATTACAGGCATCTCACTGCTTCCAGTAACATATAAAATACTATCTAAAACACTACAAAACAGATTGGAAAAACAACTAGATCAACAACTAGGAGAGTATCAAGCAGGATTCAGAAAAGGCAGATCATGCGCCGAACAGATCTTGAATCTAAAACTAATAATCAACTACAGAAAAACAAGAAACAAAAAAATTCACGTGACCTTCGTGGATTTCAAGAAGACATATGATTCCATTGTTAGGGAAACGTTGTTCAATACATTAGAAGAATTTGGAGCTGACAATAAAACGCTAGCGATTACAAAACAAACCCTAATAGACACTAGGTCAAAAATTAAATTTATGGGAGAAATTTCAAAACCGTTTGAAATCAAGACAGGAGTGAGGCAGGGTGATGGTTTATCTCCATTGCTTTTTAACTGCACACTCGAAAAAGTTATAAGAGAATGGAGAAAAAAAATGAAAATAGAAGGTATACAGAAAGTTAGGATAGGAAGAAAGAAGGACGGTTTGGAATTTGATTGTTTGGCTTTTGCGGATGATCTGGCAATCCTTGCAGAAAGTTACGAAGATGCAGTAAAACAGATAAATATTCTAAAAGAAACAGCAGAAAAAACTGGCCTCTTAATATCATTTGAGAAAACAGAATATATGAAAAATGTTAAAGAAGGTCCCAAATACTTAGAAACAAAGTATGGAAAGATAAAGAAAGTCACCAAGTTTAAATACCTGGGAGAAATAATCCAATCAAACGCATTAGATAAAGAAGCAAACTTAGCAAGAACGAGAAAGATGGAACTTGCATTCCAATTAACAAAAAATGTCTATAACAAAAAATCTGTCTCCATAAATACAAAACTAAAACATTATGAAACTGTGATTCAACCCGAGAGCCTGTATGTATCAGAATGCCTAACAATGAATACGGCCACCCAACTAAATGAACTTGAGAAGAAGAAAAGAAAAGTAGTCCGAAAAATTCTTGGTCCAAACTATGAAAATGGAAGATGGAAACTCAAAAGTAACAGAGAAATATACGAGAGAATAGAGAGGATTGTGGACACAATGAGAAAGAGGAGAATAACATTCTACGGACACCTTAGTAGAATGAATGATGACAGATTGTCAAAGCAGCTCTTTAACTACTTTGATAAAAACCCCAAAACACATATAATCTGGTTTAAGGAGGTAAAGAGCGACATGGAAGAAATGGGAATAACAGCGGAAAAATTGGAGAATAGGGGGATGCTCAGATCAACAGTTAAAAATTTTGTTGGTTTTCAAGCAAAGCAGAAAAGGAAAACAGGGGGAATCTGGACAGATGAAAGACGAAAGCAACAGAGTGAAAGGATGAAAGAATACTGGAGGAAGAGATTGAATGAAGGAAGAAAATCATGAGGTTATTTTACGTGGTCCCTAGTTGGCCAAATTCGAAAGAAGAAGAAGAAGAACAAGAAATAAAAGAAGGGCGGCATTACAAACAATTGTATGTGCTTTAAGAGCGTTCAAGCCGGAGTTCACAGTGGAGAAATCAAACAAAAAATTAACTCTCTGCGAACAAATTTCAACTGGGAGCATAAGGCGATCCAGGAAAAAAAAGTGTCAGGGGCGTCAGCTGATGACATCGAGGAATCGTCATCGCTATGGTATTACAATGATCTCTTATTCATAAGAAATCAAATTGAAATCGCTCCTATAGAAACTTCAGAGGTAAGAATTTTTTTTTATCATACCTACCATTTAATTACATACTTTTCTATTGACATACATACATACATACATAAGGGTAGCTCCGCGCTACAAATTGTTCAGTTTAAAGCCAGTTTTCAGTTTAAGTATTGTGTGTTAATATTGGCTGGTAAAACAAACGAACTGCTTGGGACGTACTGATACTAAATATAAAATGAATTAATTTATTTAGTTTAAATTTTATTACAATGTCATTCGCCTCTAAATATAGTCACTGAATAAATGTTCATGAGTGAAGCGGTTTCTCATTTTATACCACTCCTTTGACCACCATCGTTTCCTCTTATTACTGCCCTTTTTCCGTTTAACGGCAACTAAAGTCAAGGCAAGGAAGCATAAATCTGTGTTTAAAACCATTGTTTCAATGATAGGTATGTAGGTACACACTATATTTGATAAGTCACGATGAAATATTATAACGTGTTACAAAATAATAAAACCTGTTATAAACTACACGAATATTATAATATAAAAAAGCAAAATTTCACAATTATTTCACAAAAGTCTCGCAAAAAAAAAGTAATGCTACCTTCCTTTGCTGAAACTCCACTACGAATGAATTTCGTTCAAAAGAATGAAGCGTGCGTCAATCGATTGCCTCGCTCTTTTAAACAAAAGATTGACCGTCTAGGGCCAAAGATTGAAGGGTTATTTGAAGCGTGCCCAAAGGATTGACGCAACCGTTTGATCAATGTGATTGACCGTCTGGGGCCACCTTAACACCCAGGAACATCAACCAAAATATGAAATACATAAAGCTGTGGGGGAAAAAATAAAATTACCCTTTAAAAAAAATCTCACTAAACAAGAAACCATGACAAGTATTTTCCGTACACATGTTCTGATCGAAGGCGTTCATTCAAAGAAACCAATGGAATTAAACCAAAACGTTAGTTATTGAGACAACGACAAAAAATAGAGGACCTTCAGGTGAAAACGATTTTATTGTTTAGGTGAACGTTCTTTAAAGTGCAAATGGAACTTATATAGAGAAAAAACATGCACAAATTAATAATAAATGTGGTATTAAACATAAAAAATTATTAATTTCGACTACTGCACGTAGTCGTTATCAAATATGTCTGAAACATAAAAATCTCAGAATATATACAAAGGGGTTGGGTCGTCATCTAAGGAGTGGCCAATCGGGGGCCTCTTGCTAGTTCCGTGAATTGTAGTAGTTCCCATCGCTGCCTATTGCTAGAATTCTTCCCGCTGAGTACACCTGTGTTGGTCTGACGGGGGTTCCCAGGGATTAGCCGGTTATCACGAACCAAGTGGTCGGTTCTGTTTATATTGGAAGTTACTAAAAGTAGGCGGGTACTTGTGAACGAAAATAAAAATAAAAGATAAAAAAAGAAAATAGAAATATAAAACCGACATGTGAAGTTAAAAGGCGGAAAGTAAGAGAAAGGGACGGAAAAAGGCTATGGATGTTTCTCTGTGGCGGTTCCCATATGATAGCGCAGGTTAAAAAAGGTTAAAGCGGGAGAGGGGAGGGTTAGCGGGATTACGTGGAATTAGCAGCCATTGACATCTCCACCAAGAATAAAAGCAAATGAGCGGTGCTTTTTTGTTGAGGCAAGAAGGGGTTACAAAAAAGAAATGTAAAATAAATAAATAGATAAGCAAATAAAACTAGGCAAATATAAAAGTATAAAATTAATAATTAAAAATTAGAAAAGTGAAAACATTTTGAAAAGTTAAGGAAGTTATTTCATGATAAAAGAAAATAAAGTAAAAATAAAAAATAAAAAAATAAAAAATAAAAAATAAAAAAATAAAAAATAAAAAATAAAAAAATAAAAAATAAAAAATAAAAA
>JAFIDM010096003.1:2991-15141 GCA_023159025.1 Thereuonema tuberculata | reverse complement strand
ACCATCTACTAACAATGATAGTTGTACAGTAGTATCAACTAGCACCAAAGATACTTGTACTGTAGTACCAACTAGCTACAATAATAGTTATACAGTAATATCAACTCTTACAATGATAGTTGTACAGCAGTACCAACTAGTATCAATGATAGTTGTACAGTAGTACCAATTAGTAATAATAATAATTGCACAGTAGTACTAACTAGCAACAATAATACTTGTATAGTAGTACCAACTAGTTACAATAATAATTTACAGTAGTACCAACTAGTTATAATGATAGTTGTACAGTAGTACCAACTAGTTACAATGATAGTTGTACAGTAGTACCAACTACAGTAGTAACAATGATAGCTGTAGAGTAGTACCAACTAGTTGCAATGATAGTTGTACAGTAGTAGCAACTAGCTACAATGATAGTTGTACTGTAGTACCAACTAGTTACAATTATAGTTGTACAGTAGTATCAACTAGTTCAATGATAGTTGTACAGTAGTAGCAACTAGTAACAATGATACTTGTTCAGTAGTATCAACCATAGGCGGATCCAGGGGGGGGGACAAGTGGGGGCTATAGCCCCTCCCTTTAGCTGTGAATATAGATTGAAAAAATGTGGTATCCAAAGACTGCTGCCTAATAGACATTAATATTGCCGTGATGACGATTTCAATTGTTAATAAAAAGCTGGCGACTAGCGTGCGTTTCAGACACACGGTGTAGTCAGCCCTTCAGAAAAGTTAGCCTCCCCTTCAGAAAAGCTAGCCCCCCCCCCCCCCTTTGAAAAATCCTGGATCCGCCCGTGGTATCAACTAGGTACAATTATAGTTGTATAGTAGTACTAACTAGTAACAATGAGAGAAATTTTGTAAAGAAATCGGGAGCTTATAGCTTATCATAGATTAAAGTTTAAACAATTTAATAACACTATTATATTCATGGGAATCCTATTGCACTGTAGTTATGCATTCTGTAAAGGCTGTTTATCTAAGAAAAAATATAAACAAGCATTAAAAAGCATAAAAATCAAAATATCAATAGATAAAAGAAACAGATTTGCATACTTAGGTTAATGAAAAGACTGTATACTAATATGGAGAATCTTTCTTTCGAAGAAAAGTGTTTATATTTTTAATTTTGATAACCACAGAAGGAAGAATAATTTATCCAAATCTGAACAAGTGAAAACTATTGAACTAAAATTAAATAATAAGATTGTTCCACACCAAGTAGGTTTTTATAAAGGGTGATTCAAAATATCCTGTGGAAACTTTAAAGTTAGGTTCTGCTCAATAAGACAAATATAAAAGTTCAAATAAACACGGGTCCGAAAATGAATTTATCTATCTATCTATCTAACAGTCTTTACCAGCCCACGGCTGGACAAAGGCCTCCCTCAGACAGCTCACTGTCTCGGGGGATGAAAGTCTAATCTCCCACGCTGACTTTCAACTGCGGGTGATAATGGGAGATCCATTTTAACCCTAAGGGTAAAGAAACGGGAACGGACAGAAGGAGAAACAGAAGAAGAAAGAAATATCCATGCCACGACCGGGATTAGAACCCGGGAACTGGCATACTGGCCACAACGGCAGACCTGCCGTCTAGACCGCACGGCCACGCCAGCACGGCACCGGAAATGAATAGTTTTCATTATTCGTTGTAGGGCTGTTTGTTAGCACAGTATGATGCCATAAAACATATTTAAAAATATTTGTAAATTAACACAGATATACAAAATAGGGAAAGAGTGATTTTTTTTTAACAGTAAATAGTATATATAAACTCGGTTCAGGGCGTCAGGTGTCGCCTTCCGAAAGAATCTACAAGAAATCTATTCCAGGTCTTCCGGTCAAGGGTCCATTCCTCTTCCAGACTCCTAACCCTCATTGCTTCTTTAATATCGTCCAACCAAGCCTTTCGTGGTCTTCCTCGTTTCCTTTTTTGATTTGTTTCATAATCAAAAGTGATTTTGCGTAGTCTTTCATCACTCATTCTTTTAACAAGACCAAACCAAATTAATTGTTTTCTTTGAAGATCGTCCAAAATGTTTTCTTTTATTTTCATCATTTCTTTGATTCTTTCATTTCTTATTCTTTCTATTCTTGATACCCTGCATGCTCTTCTTAGGACATCTATTTCCACTGCCGCTAATTTCTTTTTTTCTGTCTCCGTAATTCTCCAACCCTCTTATATAAAGATGCTCTTTACAATAGAATTGTATATAATATACTTTCTTTTCCTAGAGACCTCTTCACTCCACCAAATAGAATTTAATAGTTTTAATAGCCTTCCTTCCTTGACACATTCTGTTTTTAATTTCTTGTTAGTCTCTGCCTTCTCTATTAATGTCTACTCCGAGATATCTATAATGCTCACAGCATTAATAAGTAATTCTATTTTCATGTTATTATTTAGATTTAGGTCCGTCTCATTTCCTCCTAAAAATAGCTATTTGGTCTTGCTAACGTTCATGTGTAGTCACCATTTCTCATATTCTTCCTTAATTTTTATTGTCATTCTCTCTAAATCATTTTTACTCTTTGGAATTATGACTTGGTCATCGTAAATTAATAAATTTATTTACATTTATAATATATAATACATATTACAAATAATAAATAAATAAATGATATTAAATAAAACCAAAAAAAAACCCAATTCGATCCGGAAATGACCAGCCATACATTGAATAATGAAAACTACAATTTTAGCGAAAACAATTCATTTCCTGGCTCATTAATTGTTTTGTTTTTTAAACACCGTTTATTAAATCACTCTTTCCCTGCTTTGTGTCTTACTTCATGAATATTTTGAAATGCGTTTTATAGCATCATACTACGCCAACACAAATAATATACACTGTCCGGCCTCTTTAATAGTTACACCTATTTAGTAGCGTGTTGTGCCTCCTGTAGCCCTCAAAACAGCCTGAATTCGCGAGGCATGATTCCACAAGATACCGTACTGAAAACGTTGTTGAGATATTGTGAACTATGCAGACATGAGTGTGTCACGCAGTTCCTAAAGATTTGATGGTGTATAGGCCTGGAGTGAACAGCCCGTTCCAGCTCATCCCAGAAATTTTCAATCGAGCTGAGATCCGGGAACTGAGCTGGTCACTGCACTGAACCATCCCATAGTGATGCGGGCTTTGTGCACCGGCTCATTATCCTGCTGGAAGTAGCCATCTGCATAAGGCTAAACTGGTATCATGTACGGTTGCAATTGATCAGCTACGATGTTTAGATATGCCCTAGCATCCTGACGTACCTCCAGAGGTATGAATGGACCCAACGTGTGCCAGGAAAACATCCCCACACCACGACAATGCCCCCATCGGCTTCAAGAGTTGTTGTGAGGCATAGCATTTGTGCGCACAGCAGGGGTGTACCTAATAAAGTGGCGGGCAGTGTACATTGAATAATGAAAACTGTTTTTCGCGAAAACTAGTCATTTCCGGACCCATTTTTATTTTAACTTTTTTGTTTGCCTTACTCAGTAGAACCTAAAGTTTGTACAGAGACTTTTGAATCACTCTGCATAAAATATATTGATGTAAATTAACAGATCCAGGGACAAAAATCAAGTATGGCTAAGAAATAACAAGTGAAAAGTCAACAATGTAAAGATTTTTTACACTCTTCTCATTTCCTGTTCATAAAGAATGTATGAAATCTATTAAAAGAAAGAAGAGAAAAAGTAAATTATCTCCAAAGTGAGATGTCATCATCAAAAAATTGTTATGATCATATAATCATTGAACAGAAAATATTTGTCAATATGTCTATGCAGCTCATGTATAATTTCGTAATGAATAAAGGAAACGATTAAATTAATCCATCAATGGAATAATTAATACCGATTCATTAAATCTGAAACTGCTCAACAAATAAACACAAAATACAACCTGATCATTAAAGCTATTTGAAACCAATTACCGTAAGCTTGAGGTGAAGCAAATAATTGTTTTCAAAAGCATAATTACGGTGAAGTCGGAAATTGGATAAATACGAAACCAACTCCAGGAGATGCTATTTTAGGAGGCTTGTGAATATCGATGTCAGACAAAATTCATCAAGCGCTATGAGTTTAAGAGATATAATTATTATATGGTGATTGTAAAACTAATACGATATAGTAAAATTTCTAGCTAATTTCTTCCAATTAAAAAGATTTTTATATCCTTATTTTCATTTTTTGGATTCTATTGATTTTTATATCCTTTCTGTTCTTCAATATTTCAAGAACAAACATTAAGATAAGCTAACTTTAAAAAAAACAATTTATAAAATATGTACTATAATAAATTCTGAATTCTAAGTTTCCCATTAATGATCAGTAATAAACAATAATTTAAATGAAGCAAATATAAATTTAAATCAAATGATGAAACTTTCCATTGTACTGTTTTGAATTCGGCTACACAATGCCAATTTACGATTTTCTTTACTTCAATGATATTTCCAGATATCACGAATAAAGCTTATTTCGAAACATTATTTATTTGATCGAAAGGAAGATCTAATAGAAAGTTTTTGTTGATTCTGTTTGTGTCATTAAAAATGGAACCTCAATTGAAAAATCGTTTTGAGACTACGTCAGTGTTTAGCTACATTTTCTTTTCCACCCCCATTTATTAATTTATTTGTTTAATTAATGAAGCTTTATTAATTACGTAAGAAATCTTCCAACTTGAAGACTCAATAGTCGATCCTTCCCAGGATTTAATGATTATTTAATGACCAGGTTTTAACAGTCTAGACTAATCCCTACTTACTATTTTTAAGCTACTAACTCCCACAAGAAACGCGGAAATAGAGAGTATCATCTAATATCCGGCCTTTGCCTTCATTTGGAAACCTTTCTATGCTGTGATGGAAACTTTTGATGAGCGTTCACATGATTATGACAACTCTTCTTTTATTCTTACCAATGATATTCAAATGTCTTTGTTTCACGATCAAAACTGCTCATAAAAATTTTGGAAGGCCAAAAGAATGTACAGCATTCTACATTAAACTGCCAATCGTTTATTTAATTCTTTAGAATAATAATGAGATCTATTAAATTTATGAGGATGTGAAGTTATCTATGCAGCTTTATTTTTTTTTTTACTGCCCGATATATGTGGTAATACGGCTGGGTATGGAGTCATTGAAACGCCTAATATTATCCTGTGGAAGATCCTCCGACAGCTATTGCAACTCCAGCTCCAGTTCGCTCATACCCGCTGATGGCCGCAGTTGCCGTTGCAGTCGATTATACCTCACAAGTTCAATAGGCGAGAAATCTATATACTTGCTGGGTAAAGGAAGGGTGTAGCTATCACGAAAGCAGTCAAGGAAACCCGCGGGCGGATATTATCTTGTTGGAAAATGGAACAGCTGTAGCCGCTTCATGAAGGACCTCAGTGTCTTCAAAGGTAAGACCTGGAGTTGTTAATAAATACGATATGTTGTCAGTGCAAAGTCGTTCGTGCAACCTGATCACTATACCATTCCGAACAAAGCCGCCGATGGGTAGTGTTTAATGGCATACAGGAAAAGAAACACCAAAAATACAAGTGTTTTTCAATAAGTGACCTCACAAACGTGAGAGTAGCCACAGGGGTGATGCCACTACATCTTTCTGGATTGTGAACAGGAACACCCGTGGATCAGTTCACGCTTCTCGACGATGGCACAATTCTCTCTTCTGGTAGTCTGCATAGATCGCCCCTTGACTTCGCTACGCTTGTGTATCCCCTCACGTCTCCACTATCCCAACACCGTCGCATAGTACATTCCGAATGATCCAGATAACGGCCAATTCGATGGAATGATCAGCCACCTCCAACGATACGATCCTTACAAGTTGTTAAAAATACGTCGAGTGCACCGTCGAAGCATTCTGAGATTCGTGAGACTTGCACTCCATAATCACACTGATTATAACAACATACAGAGATCATACGACGGCCTTCACTTAACTACTTGTAACGGTGTCGTTCCAGGGTCATTATTTCTGGGAGAGCTACTTTTTTTTTGGGTAAAGAGTGTATGTAACTTAATTTCGAATTATACTGTAAATAAGTAATTTTTCGGAAGCTACTAGAAGATCTTCGGAGAAGTAAATGGATTCAGTTTTGCTCAGCTAGCAGAAAATAAGGATCAAGGCAGCCTCGGAAATTAAATCAAATCCAAGTACAGCACTCGAGTTAACAAGGTACAAATTAGCTTGTTTTTACAACTTATTGCCATACAGTAGTTCGAAGATGCTAAAGTAGTCAAACCTCCATACACAAAGAGAATCGATGAATAATTGACGAATGTTATTCTGTTCTGTATCTTCCAATTAATGGGACTTTTCACTTGGCGATTGTACCTTATACAATAATGTTAGGGAATTGTTATTTTTTTAATAATTCCCGAGTTGAGATTATTCTCTCTCATTTAAACATTTTCCATCCATCAGTAATGAAATTAGTAATCATGCAATTGAATTACCCTTACAGAAGTAGCTTTGTTTATTAATTTTAATTTCTCAAAAACTGGAGTATAAACTAATGTAAACAAAATGTAATGTAAACAAAAGATATCTATGACTTGATCAGATTCATCTTGATCCACAGTACAAATTCAGTTTTCCAAATGATATCTATAGGCTACTAATACTTGTACATGAATGGGAGTGTCAGTTTATTTCATAGAAAATTGTCGACCTGGTAACTCAAATTGTAAATCAGTGATATTCATCAACTTTCACACTAAAGAAATTAGTCTTATTATCTGTTTTTATTTTGGTGTTCATAAACCTTCAAGACCTTTTCCAGATGACATTTTGCAGTTAAACATTAATGTATTTTTATAGATGACATTTTGCAGTTAAACATTAATATATTTTTATAGATGACATTTTGCAGTTAAACATTATTATATTTTCATAGATCTGATTAGATGTTAGTATTTACAGCAATTACTTAGAAGAATTGACTTTAATGCTTTAGTTTTGTTATTTTACTGTTTTTCGAGTTGAAACAGATTTTCTTTCTAAAAAGCAAGATAATTAAAAGAAAGTCTTATTTAAATGAAGATGATAAAAAAGTTCTGCTTTTAAAGAAAAAGTTCCACCATTTATTTATCACTCATTATTTCAGTAATTGTGTATGTTTTTAAAATGTAGATTTATTTCATGGATGTATTTTTAAGGAACAACCTCTATCGCAATTATCAATCCAGATAAAGTTTAGTAAAAACAATTCTCCAAATATTAAATATAGAGAAAGAATATGGTATCCTGAATGTAGCCACTTCCTTAGAGTTGTCGAGGTACAAAATGGGTTTAGACATACTAAATGAGTTCAATACGAGCATCCTTGAAATTACAATTGACCCTTTGAATTAAAACTGGCTTGAATAAATGATATCTGCGCTCCAACCAATACTAGTGACCCTGTTAACAAGGTAAGCGTTTGAGTATCGAATTGTAAGGGTTCATATTGTTTTGTGTTTACTAGAAAGCTGTGAATTGATTTATATATAAATGCTCTTAAACACTATCAGTATCTAGAAATTCACCTGATTTTCCTCTACTTTCTACAGCATTTGGTTTCTGGTGATAAGACAGACGGAATAAAATCTAATCATAAAGCGAACAATAGCCCAAGACAGTGATCTCTGGATCTTTCGTTACTTTCTCCAAATACTGCGTTTTTGATTTTCACAGTGTAAGAATAAATTAAAAAATTTTATTTAGATTATTCAATAGATGATCAACTTTCACTTCATTATCATTACAATAAACATATGATCACATTTCAGAAACACAATGACCTTCAAATTACATTTTTTCTTTAGATTAAATTTAAATAAACTCAATTTTTATTAGAAGTTTTTGAAAAACGTTTAACCTATCAAAACATATTTGTTTGTTTTGTAATTACATTAAAAATTCAAATTTTCACTCCTTAAATTAGGCGAAAGCGAGATATTAAACAATGAAAATTAAAAATTTATGTAAAATATGAGATATTAAGAAATGAGGAAGAAAATACAAAGAAAGCTTTTTGTGCTCTTTCAGAGAACGATGAACAAACTTCATTTTAAGTTAAAAGAAATAATCAGAAGGTTTTCAGGTTCAGGCTACTTCCGGTTTAGGAGTGACAAGAAAATGATGGGAATTCGACAAAAATCTCATATATAATTACTGAATAAATTATATTGAGAACGAATATGATATCCATTGTGGCCACTTAATTTATTAGAGTTATTCAAATTCAAATAGTGGAATATGGGCTCTAGATTTACTAAATGAACTTAATGCAGGCCTCATTTGAAATTGTACTTGACCTTTAAATTACAACGGCTTTTAATAATCTGCAGCAATCTGTAGTAGTGTCTCTTCTAACTGCTGTGTGGATGCTCGATAGATTGAAATTGATTTTTTTATTACAAAAAACATGAATTGACTTCTATTTACTTTGTCCCACTTCTCAAAGGGAGTTGAAATCGAGAAAGCACAGCAAGAAAGTTAACAAAAGCTCATTACATTATTAAAGAAGAGTGGATTTCTGTTGATGTCTTAAAAAACGGATTCTAATCATTTAAGTTAATCCATCTGTAAAATTTATCAAATAATCAGATTTTGGAGTTTGAAATTAAAACAAAAATTCATTGGCTATCTTGAAGAAGTATTGGTAGTGTGTGAATGTATAGTAAGCATTTGAAATGTTTTTAATCGATATTGTTGGAAATACATAAAAAAATATAATTTTTAAATGTTAGAGTTTTCCACAAAAAAAAACTTTAAAAAAAAAAATTAAACAAATTTTAGATACTGTATGTAAAAGTTTAATTTTTTTTTTTAAAGTATAGTACTGCTGTCAAGTTTCTTTATTGTTTCGATTATCTTGTGTTTTTTGAACATTTATTTACAAAATGATGTTAATAGTTTTTTATGAAGTAATTTTACTATGTATTTGAAAATATTTCTGCTGCGATGTCTTTCTCATGGAAGAAATGATCAATTGTTCTAAAACATCATTAGATATAAATCTTCACCAACATTTACATTTATAATTGAAAGACTAAGAGCAACAGTGGTCTAACCCTCTCCGAGGTCGAATTAGAGTTAACTACGCCATGTGTTATCATTAACCTTGAACTTTGTATTAGAACTGATTTACGCTTAATAGAAACATTTTTCGTGATTTTACAGCATTCTTATTTTTTGTTCTCAAAATAATAGTAACAATTTCTAGTGCAACCATGGTCTAACCCAATTCTATCAATCAGAACAGGCATATCAAGTCACGTGCACAAACAACCACTGTCATTTTAAACATTACTGTCAGAACTAGAGAGTTACAGATCAGTAAATGTCACTAAGGAAAAACCACGCAGAGAGAAACACACTCTTGATCTTGCACAAATTGAGCTTCCTGTAAAACACAAATCTCCAAGGCCAATCAAAGCCAGTAAACTTAAAGATATCAAAGAGCTTCTAAAAGATGTACCACCCATATATCATGGTTTCTTCAATAATCTCTGTTCCGTTGCTGATCAGAAAGGACATTGCCATGAAGATGATTTCTTTGATTTACCTGATTATGTATAATTCAGCGATTTTCAACCTGAGGGGCGCGCCCCCTAGGGGGCATGATAAAACTAAAGGGGGGGGCGCGAGTATATTGAGAAAAAATCTTATTAAAAAACTAGGTTTGGAGGGTTTTTTTTGCTTTTTTTTTTTGGTTAAACAGATAGGTTTGGAGTTTTTTTTTATTTTTTTGGTTGAACAGATAGGTTTGGAGGTTTTTTTTTTTTTTGGTTGAACAGATAGGTTTGGAGGTTTTTTTATTTTTTTTTATTTTTTGGTTGAACAGATAGGTTTGGAGGTTTTTTTTGGTTGTAGGGGGAGAAGGGGCGCGATGAGAATTGTGATTGAAAATTAGTTCGCAAGTACTAAAAGGTTGAGAAACACTGGTATAATCACAATGAAGTTTATTTTTGTTTCTAAATCATATTTCTTAAATATTCTAATATAGACGGGAAGTTGGTGACTTTGATAAACCTGGTTACATTCAAACACATGATTTTTTATTACTTCTATTTTCATTAATTTCCTATTATATGTCGTGATATTTTTAGTGGCTGTAATACTAGTGTAGTGAATAAAAGTATATTTCTGTAAGTTTCAAGGATTGTTTATATTTTGTTCTGAAATGGAAAATGTTTTTTTGAAATTCATTGTTAAAGTTGTGTGCAACAGTGGTCTAACCCATTCTTTGATGTCTCAAGTACCAGAATTTAATTAATTTCAGCCTTTTCAATTCATCTTAAGACATTTTGTCTTATATGACTAAGATTAATAAGGTTCAGAGTAAGTACTGATACAAATAAAATGAATGTAACAGAAACACACGAAAAACAGGCTTATGTCAACTTTGCAAAACAATATCTCAGTTCTTTAAAAAAGACGGTTAGACTACTGTTGCACTCAACCTTTCAATTCATCTTTACATTTCCATTCATTTTAATTTATTTATTATTTTTCATTTGCACCAACGTAACAGCAGAACTTTGATCATGCTTCAACTTTCATTAAAAAATTAATTCAATGGTATATTCTTCTTGGCAATCAGAACAAACTATTCCAAGAAAGAATATAATCTAAAATGGTAATTCAATATATTTTAATATATTTTATGTTTATACTTTAACTCAACATTTTAGATTTTGCTCTTTTAATAATTTTTTTAAATATTTTTTAATAATATTTTAAATTAATTTAGCAATTCTAATATTTACTAGTTCTTTTTGTAATTTCAATTTGATAATTTAAATTTAGATAATTTCGTAGAATTTAGCTATTAAATTGAATAGTTTAATTTTAATTTTGAATTTAAATTTAGATGATTTAATAAATTTCAATAAGCAATAGAAAGGATCATCCACTTTTTGTTGCTTCATTTTATATTTAATCAAATTAATCATTTTGATTTGTTTTTAAATTTTAGATAGTTAGGATAAAATCTTTTAATTTTAAAATTTAGATTTACATTTTAATTTTTAAGATTAATATTTAGGTAAATTTTAAATTTTGAAAGAGCAAAGTCTTATTATGTTGCGCTTTAGTTTCTAAATTATTTCCAAATTACGCCACTGAAGAAGTGCGGATATTCAAATTATATCTCCATGGAAACAGCGATTTGTTTTTTGTTATTGGCAAATTTAAAACAGTGATTAGTTTTTTTGATATTGGTGTTTCAAATCACAAATCACTGTCTGGCTTATATATATATATATATACGAAATACAAATTGAAACGCCTAATATTATCCTGCGAAGATCCTCCCATAGCTGTTGCAACTGCCGCTCCCCATCGCTCATACCCGATCGCAGTTGCCGTCGCAGCCGATTATTCCTCACAAATTCAATGGGCGAGAAACTTGCAGGATCAAAGGAGGCTGTAAACTTCACAAAAACAGTCCAGGAAACCCGTGGGCGGATATTATGTTGTTGGAAAATGGAACAATAACAAATTAATAAACTGTACCAATAAAAAAAAAAATCAAATATACGAAATATTGGCAAGAAACAGAGAAATATATTAGTTACCGTAAAGCACAACACATTGACTTTATCGCCTAAAGTCTCTGATCGCCTAAATGGTGTTTTTTTTTTTTTGCCACCAGATGTCGTACCCGACCTCTGCCAGCACCCCCTACATAGATGTCGTACCCGACCTCCTATGTAGGGGGTGCTGCCTCTGCGCTTCACAGAGACTAGAGACTACAGTGTGGCCAACGGACGTGTTCTTTTCTATTGGCTAACGCTTCCGCCGCCATGTTTTTGCCAACTTGAGCACAAGTTTATATAAGCCACAGAAGGAATTTTCACATTTTAACTAAATTTTTTGACTCGTAATTGTTCTACTGCCTTTGATTGAATTTAATGTGGATTACAGAAACACCAAAACATTTTTCTGTCCATTTTGCACCTTAAAAAATCACTAAAATATATATATATTTTTTCATAAAACAAGAATTTCAGTTGTTACCAATCCAAAAAAGATATATCTTTTAATCCTTTTTTTTTTTTGCAAAAATGAAATAAAAAATATGAGAAATAAAATAAAAACCATTTGAAGAAAATATAAAACAAGCTTTATATT
>JAFIDM010096002.1:0-15142 GCA_023159025.1 Thereuonema tuberculata | reverse complement strand
TAGATACTGGTGCCCAATGTGATGTTATAAGCAGTAAATTAGCTCGCAGTATTAATGTTACTATTATGCCTTCGAAGATAAGACGACTTAACACTTTTAACGGTAGCAAATTAGATGTCATGGGAGAAATTAAAGTCAAATGCGTAATTGCTAAAAAGCTCATAATACTAGTTTTGTTAGTCGTAGATGAAGATGTAACACCAATATTGAGATACAAAACTTGCATGAAATCAGGATTGATAGAGTGCAATCATCCTATATTCAGTCAGAGATACCCAAAGCAGTATTTGAAGGTCTGGGTAAAATTAACACTTTTGTTTACGACATTGACTTTATAGAGAATCCAAAGTTTGTAGTGCATCCCCCACGACGCATACTATATGCATTGCAATCACAAGTCAAGAGAGAACTTGATCGGATGGTCCAATTAGATGTTATTTCGCCAATTAGAGAGCCAACACCTGCAGTAAGTCCGATAGTTGTTGTCCAACAGAAGGGCAATATTAGAATATACATGGATCCGAGTGACCTAAATAAACAAAGTTTACATCGTCACTACCCGCTCAGAACTATCGAAGAGATCGCAGCTAGAATGACAAATGCTAAATATTTTTCTCTTGATTGCAAAAAGGGATTTTGGCAGCTTCCGGTATCAGAACATACTAAAAAATACTTAGCAATTAACACACCTTGGGGCAGGTATACATTCAACAGGCTACCATTTGGCATTGCATCAGCTCCCGAAGTATTTCAGCAAATAATCAGCACGTTATTGGAAGGAGAAACGAACGCCATTAACTCTATGGATGATATTATTGTGTTTGCAGATACGTTAGAAGAGATAAAGAAACTTACTGTGCGAATTGTGAAGAAGCTTTTCAATGCTGTAGTTTGACTTAATCGAGATAAGTGTGTGTACTTCCTTACTCTCCGAAAATTGAGTATAAGCCCGGAAAGCAAAATACCTATACCTGATACACTTAGCGGTGTTTTGGAACAACATGAAGAGGGACATTACTGAGTTCATAATCATACAATGTGAGAAGCCATTTAAATGTGAGTAGAACTGTTAACATTGAATCACACAATGTGTTAAGCCATTTAAATGTGAATTTAAAAACATTAAGTTTAAAAAAAAAAAAGTTGTAACGTCATCATGAGTCTTAGCAGTCGGAAGTCGTTCTCATTTTGCAACTGAAGACCGGCAGCAGAAATTTTTGAAGCGAAAGGCATCACAGGTAAGAGACGCATTTCCTGAAGTGAAGGAAGTCACCTGAGAGCCGAGTCACCTGACGAGAAGAAAGTCAAGCGAAGTGACGAACTAACTAGGTGAAGTGTCAAAGGACAGAACCAAGTTATTTGCGGGAATATTGAAAAGCCGAAGTTTGCTACGAATATTCCGAGATAAACGGTTCCGGGAGTGCAAGAAACGAACTCTTCACAACGAACTGCGAGTCAATTATGTTCAGTAAAGTAAATGCAAATCAGCAGGAAGTTTTCATATTATTTGCGCCGTGAAATTAAAGTTAAGACGACGGTTTAAGTGAAGATAATTTATGGAAGCGGAACTTACCTTATCAAGTCAATAAGTCAAGTGTAATTATCGTAGGCGTACTTAGAAGATTTAGATAAGAACAGTAGCAGTTAATAAAGTGAATATTAAGTGCGAGAAATAATTCTAATATCATCGAGTGCTACGATTAATTAAAATTGAAAATTGTGCTTCAGTTAAATTATTAGTTTTGCGTTACTGAACAAATAGTAACAAATTATTTGTGGAAATTATCCATATTAGTTCGGAAGGGATTTCCTTACTATACAGTGTTAATTTGTGATTCAGTATAATACGAAATAGAGATTTCAACAAGTGATTAAATATCAAGTCGATATTTCTAAGTGAAATTTCTAGAAGCGAACAGTATTAGTGAAGTGAAAGTATCTTTGCATTATCAAAGTGTGTGATATTAAGAAGAGACTATTTATCCTGAACTTTATTAAATTAAAGGAACTTTAGAATTGCTCAATATATTAAACTGAGTGAATTTTATTCATACAGAAATTTTAATAAATATTTTTATTAAAATAAAATCCTCAAATTATTTTGTGTGTTTGTGTCTTGAAAAAAAAAATACTACAATACTTGTACACACCTGTACACTTAGTTTTAAGAATTCCTGGTGAGTTACCTTCATTGGTCATGTATTTTGTTTTTTCAAAGGATATTTGCAAATTCACCTTTTCTGCTGTCTTCTTTAGGAATTCTAATCTTCTTGCATTTTCTACGTTTCCATCTAATACTACTAAATCATCCGCGAAGGCCAAACAGTTGATTGACACTTTAGATCTACCCAGCATAATATATTTATTAAGTTTTTGTTTTTCTTCCTCACTTATCCATTCTCTTGTAACTTTTTCCAACACGCAATTAAATAGGAGTGGGGACAAACCATCTCCCTGTCTGACTCCTGATACAATTTGGAAAGGACTAGAAATAGTTCCATGGAATTTAACTTTAGACACTGTGTTTGTCAAAGTTTGTTTAATTATTTCCAGTTTTTTCTTAACTACTAAAAATTCTTCCAGTGTTTTAAAAAGAGTCTCTGTCAATTGAATCATAGGCCTAAATATTAGCACTATCTTCTTATTTGATATTTTCAGATATATAATTATTTAAGGTTTAGAATTTGCTCTGGACAGGATCTACTACTACTAAACCCAGCTTGATATTCTCCAATATGTTTATCCAGTTGAGGTTTTACTATGTCCAAAAAAGCTTTGGATAAGTTTTTGTATTCTACAGGTAATAATGAGACTCCTCTGTAATTATTAATTTTTATGAAGTGGGTGAATTAATGCAACCTTCCAATTTTCTGGAATTGTCTCAGTGTCCCAGATCTTGTCCATTTTTTCTTTTATAATTGTGGCACCTAAATCTCCACTAGCTTTTAGAATTTCTGCTATGGGGCCATCTTCACCTGGGGCTTTGTTGTTTTTTAGTTGTTGGATGTACTTTTTAATCATATCAACACTGATTCTTTATTGATTCTTTATTAGGGATGCTATCATGGTATTCCAGTTTTTTGGTCGGTTTTTCATGGTTCAGTAACTTTTTAAAATATTCTGCTAATCCATTTTCTTTTCTGAAGCATAGAGATTGCGAAACGTATCCAGACATACAATTATTGAATGTTTTGTAATAATCCCTTGCATTATATTTTTTTAAATTTTCTTCTGTAGATACAAGTTGTTCCTTTTCAAAGCACCTCTTTTGTGCCCTAATAGTTTTATCCGCTTGTTTCTTGTGAGACTGATAGATATTCCACTTACTACTTGTTTTCCTGCTATACCAATTGTTCCAAGCTTTCTTCTTTTGTCTAAGAGCTTCTTCACGTTTATTATTCCACCATCTGTGCTTTCTCTGTTGGTTCTGTGGACTTAAGTCAAACGCAGTATTTTGAATCATTTCTGTAAAGTTGCTGGCATCAGTCCCTGCTTTCTTCAGCCTCTCTTGAAAATTACACTCCTTTTCCTTCAGAGTTTCATTATTAATTCTCTTAGTCGTCTTGGTTTGTTATGATTTTACATTTTGGAATAAATCGCTTGTGGATCTCCGTTGGTTAGTGATCTGAATCAATTTCCATTCCTCTTTAGACTTTAATGTTCTTAATTTCTTGATAATTATATTTGGAGATGGCGACATGATCTATTTGAAATTCTCCTAAGTTGGGATTTGGTGAAATCCATGTTTTTTGTTTTCTAGATAGTTTTTTGAAGTGAGTTGTCATGATTTTAAGGTTGAATGATCTGCGTAAATCTGCGAACCTTGAGCCATTTGTATTAGTTCTCTTATGAGCTGGGTAGTTTCCGATAATTTTTCGGAATGCTTTTTCCTTACCCAGTTGTGCATTGAAGTCCCCATCATGATTATTATGTTATTCCTGTGAACTTTTGGTAGCCTGTTTTCTAGATCTTCCCAGAAGATTTCAACTTTTTCTCGGTTCTTCTTATTATTGAAAGTTTTTTACCATAAACATATTCGTGAAATTTCGTACATCCAAAATTTATAGCTAATGCTTCTTTTTCTATTTGAAGATATCGTTGCTTATGCTATCGGTCTTTCTTCTTGTAACAATACTGCTCCTATGACAGCTATGACAGTCACTGGTTTATTTACATCATAAAATGCTAACTGTGGCAATTTCTTAAATTGTTCTTTAAGTTTATGTTGTGCTTCATCTTGCTCTGTGTGCCATTCCCATTGAACATCTTTAGCTAATAGTTTTCTCAGTGGTTATATTTGAATAGTTAGGGCTAAATTTTGTTAGATAATTTGTCATTCCAAGCAAACATTTAAATTTATATTTGTTGATGCTTTGAATTTTGTGATCGTTTCTACTTTTTCAGGATCTGGTTGTACACCATCAGAAGTTAGTATATGTTTGCTCCGATATTAAATTATTTAAGATATAATAATTTAATTATTTTAAGTTTGAGTGATTTTAAAGTTATGAAAATATTTATGCTTGAAAGAAATTTTTTTTATTTATTATTAAGTAGAAGTGAATGAGGTGAGATAATAAAAATATATAAATTATAAAAGCTATGACGTAAAAGTATTGGAGACTCAAAAGTATCACATGACTAGTGAGTGACGTGAGAGTCCGATGCCAGACGTTGAAGTGTGAAGTCCGCTGTGTTAGTGAAGAAGGGAGATGTCCCTTGATCCAATGAGTAATATTGGAGTTATGCAGTCAAGACAAGGTATTAGTTATGAACAAGTTAATTGAAACGACTAATGCGTTACGTCGAAAGGAATCGTTCAATACCGAGAAATTATGGATTGCAAGTTAGTAATCGACGAAGTGAGTTCCGTCGAAATGAATCACTAAATGAAAGTTTTAGTAAAAGAACAGAAGCGGCAATTAATTAGTAATGAAGATAATGCTTTTAACAAGATATCAGAATTACTGAAGATAGAATTAAATACGATAACTAGGTCGAGTGAAATTATTTAAGAAAGACTTAATACATTATTCCAAGGGTACAGTTATTGAATAATCCGAAGTTTCCCGAAGCAGTATTATTATCGAACGTAATAAGGTGTCAAGAGTAAAGGGAACTATAAAGTATTCTAAAATAAATGGTAAAATAAAATTACCGAAGTATCTGAGAACATTAAGAAGATAGAATTAATTTATATTAATCCAAAGATATCAGTGTTCGAAGACCGACTTATCCCGGACCCTGAATCGTGTGAAGAAACTGAAGTGGACTGGACTAAAGGAAACGAACTCAAGAAAGGTGAGTGGTGTGAACCAAAAGCATAAGGAAATACTAAATATTTCGAAGAATAGAAGACCTAGAAGCAAGAAGGCATTTAGGCATCGTTTACCTGAAACGAAACAACTCGAAGGTATTAACTACCGAAGTAGTTACTCAAGAAAAAAAAAATACTTTTTTTTCTACTAAAGAGAACTCATATGCTTAGAGAATTCAAGTCTATGAAGGCATTTGATAATTATTTGCAACAATCAAATCTGGATAAAGAAGTTTCGTAAAGGCTACGGACTTTAAGTAATTATTAATTGAATTACGGTAAAGTTAAAGAAGATAACCAACAGGTTATAAGTTGAATTTCAGTGTGCAGCTGTTTGTATTTTCCAAAAGATACGTGGAAATACATCGTATGGCGAAGAAGAGAATCGTCATATTTAAAGTGTGATTTAAAGTGCATTAGGAATTAAATTAGTGTTAGTGATTATGTGTGAATCATATTAAGTGCAACAATACAACGCCGTGATTAAATTTGATCCAAGAAGTAGGATACCCCAAAAGGATCAACGCAGGTGACAGCTGAAGTTACAACGTTATTGTAAGTACTTTAATTTTATTATTTTTCTCTTTTGGATGGGGCAAGATAGTGCAGTGAGAAATAATCAACATGCTATTGTTCCATACTGATATTGGAATGGATTCAGATTAATCTTCTTAAGATAAGAAGTGTAACTATAAAGTATGTATTAGGTAAAAAGTAATTACCTTTATATCACATGGTGAAAGAGAAGTAATTATTAATTTATAATAGCATGCAAGTGATAAGGCGTTATCTTAAATGATATTAAAAGTAAATTATATGATTTAAGTGAAATAGTGAACAGTGAGTTGTTGCATTATAAGTGTGTGAACTAAGAGATTAATAGAGAATTGCTTTTATGAATAAAGTAATGTAAATTATTTAGTGATAGGAAAACTAGATAGAAAGTATAGCATTGAAAGAATATTTAAATACACGTGATTAGTAAGTGTATAACAGTGCATCTTAAGTTAATGAATTTTTGGAACTCTGAAAGAAGACACCAGAGACTAAGTAATACTATTGTACATAGGTGTTTTGTTTCCAAGAATTTTAAAAGAATACCAAAATAAATTTTATATGAAATTTATAACGTTCTGCCTAATTGTATTGTATACACCTCTGCTTAATAGTAGGGATCTGCGCAATTACCCAGCAATGTTCTAAAAATTTGATTTTTTTCAGGGCAAAATATACATTTATCCTTATTGAAACGTATCCCCGATTCTTACACTTTATCTGTTACTATTTTAAGTAGCTTAGCAAGATTCTTTTTATTATCTGCAAAGAGTAGAATATCATTCATTAAAGATTCTACATTTTTAATACTTTCAAGTATTTTATTCATTATTTGTTGAAATATTTTTGGCGCTGTCACGAGCCCAAATGATAGTCATAAAAAACTATATCTTCCCCATGGTGTGTTGATAGTTAAATATTTGGATGTTCTATCTGTTACTGGAATTATCCAGAAACCCTTTCTTGCATCTAATTTTGCAAAGAATTTAGTTCCTTTAATCTTTGTAGCTATTTGTTCTATTGTTTTTAATGGGTAATGTCTTCTCTTGATATATTTATTTAGATCTGACAAATCTATACATGGTCTTAATTTTCCATTTTGTTTCACAATTATTAATGGACTCAGTGATGATGTTAATTCTGTAACTTTCTTTAGTACACCTAGTTTAATTATATTATCTATTTATGTTTTTATCTTGTCTTGTAGAGCATCAGGTATCTTTCTTGGTGGACAGATTTTCAACTGTGTATTATTATTGAATTCTATATTATAACAGAAATTTTTAACACATCCTAGACCATTAAAAATATCTAGATTTATATCAAATTCTTCATTACAATTTTCAACTCTTTTTATTAACTGCAATTTGATACAGGTATTCCTACTTTGGATTGGTGTAACTTCTAAATCTACTATTATGAGTTTTAATCTTTGATTCAGTTTTCTAACTTTACAGTTTATTTAAGCTTCTCCCACTACTTGTATAGTATGCCTAGTGACCGATATTATTCTTTTGACATTCGAATCTGTAACTTGAGCTTTAAGTTGTTTTGCTAATGACAAGGATTTCACATTACATTGTATACCTGAATCCTGCTGAAATTTGACAGCTACAGTTCCAGTTATTATTTTCTCAAACCAACCATCTTTACTTTCATTAATTGTGTGTTCACTTACATAAAAGAAGAGAATATATTCATATTCAAGTATTTGACTAACTGTGGATTCCTTTACAGTATTATTGAAGTCACGAGTCTTACACATTTTAGCAAAATGTCCTTTCTTTTTGCATTTATTAAAAAATGTTAACAAATGCTGACAGTTCTTTCTTTTTTGACTTGACCCACATCTTTTCCAAATTGGGGAAGTTAACTGTTGTTGTGTATTTGGAAATCTTTTAATTAAATGCTTATATTTCTAATTAGCATTATTTAATGAATTTACTGCAAGTATCATATTATCTTGACCAGCTTGCATTTCTTTGATTTGTTTACTTGCTTGTTCACTAGTACAACAAATTGTTATCACCTGATCTAAAGTAAGTAGCGGTTTCGCTATGTATACTGTTTTCTCTCGAAGTAAGCTTTCTTCTAAATTTCCAAATTTACAATGCCTAATGTCTGTTCTAGCCGTTGTAATAAAATTATCAAAATTTTCTCCTATCTTTTGTTTTAGCTTGAAAAATTAATATCTTATATATGATTCATTTTGCGTTGGATTGAAATGTTGATCAAACCTTTGTTTGAGTACAGTTATCTCATTCTGGCGTGTCAATTTTTTTTACTTTCTTTTTTAATAAATGAGGGGGGTCAAAAAGTTGCATTTTGGTTAGTGATTTACAATTATATTTACAAGAACTAGCAATTACATTGGTTTGCTTGGTAAATAGCTACTTCAAATTCGTGATATTTTCACGTTTCAAGTGAAATTCTCAGCAAACTGTCTTCTCACAAGAAGTTCCTTCTTATCATTATTTCTGTCTGTACTTCTGCTCTAAGGTGAAGAATATATTTGTACGATAACATCTGTAAAAAAAATTTATGCCACTCGAAAAAGTTTTTACGCTAGCAATACTCATTTGCAGCTTTGTTTTTATTGATATTTTGATATTTTCTTGTTTTTCTTGTGAAAGGAAAACCAGACTGGCAACTTCCACTCACATGAGTAACTTCATGGAACTGGTCGAGAAACGCTGCCTTCTGAACTCCCAACTCTGCGTGATGTTCTATGATATGGGCTTCTGCTAAGAGAGCAGAGTGGAGAGAATGTCAGAAATTACCCAGCAGCCACTCTTGCAAAGAATATTTAACCAAAAGTGCAAGCTAGCAAACAGTTGTTTTGTGGTGCTAATTTTAAATTCGAGAGTCACAGTCCTGAAGAAGATAGAAGAAAACTGGGAAAAGGCCAAAAAGGCCAAAGTGATATCTCTTGGCAGAGGAAAACTGGAAGTGAAAGATGCTTTCATAGCAACGTCAGACAAGCTCTTTGACATCCTCAATTGCAAATGTGAGATTAAGCTATGTTCAGAATTTGAGGGTCCCTGTCCAGGTGGTGCTGACTATAAACAAGAAGAAGATCCCTGTCAAAGAACTAGTGTTTATTAATAGTCAAAGACAGAAGGTTGGATCTGTTGGACAGCATCAAATTGGATTACCAGATCTACCTTAGCACAGAAGACAAATTAAAAAGCAGAAGAGGCAAGAAGATATATTAAGAAGAATATAAGCAGAAAAGGAAGGCAGAATCCTCCAACGAAGATGAAGAGTGAAATGATGTTAGGGTTGAAGAATCTGATGATCCTTTGCAGATTACATGTGATGATTCTGATGTACCTTCTACTTCAAGTACAAGTCATTATAATACATTACAATTGCGCAATGTTGCATTGCAAAGTATTAGGTATGGTGTCGGTCTACGTGCTACAGCTGCCATTACAACAGCTGCATTTTTGGATGCTGGATTAATTACTGAAGGCGACCGGAGACTTGTGGTTGATCCTAATAAAATAAAAAGGGCACAAGAAAAAGTCATGCAATCACTTGATGAAGAATTTCATGCTCGATGCCGGATAGGCAATATTGAATGTATCTTCTTTGATGGATGCAAAGATTTCACTAAAGTTCTGTTACAAGCAGATAACTCAAGTCATCAGTTTCCAAGTACTGTGAAAGAGAGCCAGGTGGAAGGTATCTTTGCCATTTAACTCCAGAGAAAGACTTAACGAAAAGGAAACCTGCTGAAGTTATTGCTAACCATCTTGTGGATTTCTTAAAGAAAAACAGCATTGATAAAAGTTTCAGGCTATTGGTGGTGACTCAACGAATATTAACACTGGTTGGGAAGGAGGGGTCATGCATTGGGTTTAGGCAAAGCAGAATCGTAAACTCATCTGGTTGGTTTGTGCTCTTCATACTAATGAGCTACCTTTGCGGCACTTGATCACAGAATTGGATGGAAAAACTTTATCTAACAACAAGTGGTGGGGTAAGATTGCCAACATGCTTGATACTGCAACAGAATTTGAAACCAATCCCTCATTTGTTAGAATATACTTTCCAGAGCCTTTAGTTCCATTGATTGACACTGTTGTCAAAGATCTCTCTACAGATCAGGCTTATGGTTACAGGATAACTCAGGCCATAAGGACAGGTGTACTTCCAACTGATCTGGCATTATTAGAAATTGGTCCTGTAAGCCACACTTGGTGGTTACAAATAACAACTGCAAATAGGATTTGCCGCATATGGGTTTCAAAACATGGCCTTGAAGACATTACAACTGCTTGTGGAATATATTGTTGGCGTTTACTATCCCTGCTGGTTTATAATCAAATCGAAATTCTCTTGAGTGAAAGGACCTCGCCACATTCTTTATCAATTGAAGCTCCTAAAATCTGAGAAAAAGGCAGTAGCAGATATTGTTTTGCCAACAATCGAACGTTCATTGTGGCTCGCATTTAGTGAAATGGTGCTTCAGACACTTTTATGCTCGGAAGACCAAGAAGAAAGGAAAGCAGGGGTCCAGAAGATAGTTGAATTAAGGAATGAAGATGAAGATACAGGAGATCTATCTGTTCGACCTAGGATAACACCTGCAGTAAATCCAAATGCAACTTCCCTTTTGGAACTAATAGACTGGTCACAGAAAGTATATGAACCACCACTTACTTGTAAACTCAAAATATCAGAAATAAGAAAGTTTGTTGAAGAGCCAATGCAAGTTCTAAAATGGCCATGTCATGGACTGTCCATAGAGAGGTGTGTGAAACAAGTAACAGAGGCTTCTGGCAAAGTGTATACTCATGAGAAACGAGAAGGATTCATTAGAGGCCAGGAAGCAAGCAGAAGAATGATGTCTAGGAATGAATCGAAGCAAGATTTGATGAATATTGTTGGTTGAAGCTTTTTACACTTTTTACAATGTGTTTTGAGTGTTTGATAATAGAGACAAAATATAAATAAAATTGTTTGAGTTCATTAAACCACTTTTTGAGCAAATTTTGTTGGACTTTATATTAAGTTATCCCCTTTTTTCGGAAATTTCAATATACATTATAATCAAGCTCAAATTTACCAAGGTAAATGTTTATGAATAAGGAAAAAATTAGAATAAGTGGGTATGTTCGTTTGACACACAATAAATGATACTTTTATAATACACGGCTTGTATGACTAACTTTTTAATGACTTCGCGCTCTCTTCTCGACTAGTGTCGTCCTCAAGCGGTCACATTCTCACCTACTCCAATTAATTCAATAATATTACAAGTAGGACTATTTTTCTGTGTTGGAAAGCAAATGATTTTGGAATTTCTGGCAATGAAGATATAGATTCTCCAACCAGTTCTGTTGCCTTTCTCCATTGAAGCCAATCTCAGCGTTAACTTTTGTATCGAGATTTAAGGCCTTGTTGCCAGAACAGCACAAAAAAAAAACTTGAATGTAATTTACTTCATCGGATTAGTCCTATTCTGTTGTTTCTTAAAAGTTGAATCTGTAGCCTTCGTCGATATGATGTTATTGTAATATTGGACACACCAGGGTAACTCATCAATATCTGCTTCTTCTTTGAGAACCCGTGTGCTATAATACTTTGTGAATTGTCAATAACATTTTAGACATTCATCACATTCTAGTGGAGTGTGTTATGCTTTATCAGTACCACCTTCTATCTCCATTTTAAAAATAATATTCCTCTACATATTTTTTTTATTTTAAAAATCACAAATATCTCTTTCATCTATTTTCCAATATCTTGGAATTGTGTGGCCTCGCAACTCTTTTTATGATTCATTTCCAGTGTGTTTATCTTGTATTTCTCTCTTTTCTTTTACTTTATTCTTCTTATTAAATCTTAGTGTTTATTGCTAATTCACTGTTTTGTATTTTCAATTTATAATTTTATCCGATTGCCATGCCGTATTTTACTTCTGACATCAAATATTTCTTAATAAATAAAAGACCAAGCACATAATAAGTAGTAAACAAAAAATCTATGTGATGCACTTTAATATGAATAGATTTGTTGTTTACTACTTATTAAGTGCTTCGTTCTTTATTTATTATATTCTGCACAACATGAATGATAAATATTTCTTAACTTTCCATTTTTTTTTTACTTTTTACAGCTTTATATTTTTCGAATAAGTGAAAGTAATTTTCTTATATATTAAAATTAGACTTTGTAGCTTTTATCATGTTTTAATATAGTTTTTGTCGTTTATCCTTTTGCCATATACTCTGTTATATATCTTGCCATATACTCTGTTTTATATCTTGCCATATACTCTGTTTTATATCTTGCCATATACTCTGTTTTATATCTTCCAATATCTACTTTAATGTCAGTTTCTCCAATTTTCTTTGCCTTTTCCTTCAACCTTACCTTATCGAAACGCAAAGCCTTCAAAATCTCATCAATGCAACTTGTAATTTTCCGCCCTTTAATTAAAAATGACCAGATGAAAGTTCGCAAAAGTCTCCACAATCCAAATTTACTGCAAAATTCATTCCATCCTATAACTCTTTCATCTTCATTTTAGGTAATTACAGGATTAGATGTTATATCGGAGATGAACAAATTTTATTGTAAATCTTTCTCAAATTTTATTTTAAATAGTAAACAAATTCTAAATACAATGTTAGTAAATTAAAATAAAACCATTACAATTGTACAGCCAATCAAATTTATTGATGGAAATTTGAGGGAAATATCAGAAGATTGAAATTAATTTTTGATGCTCTATTCCAGTTTTTTGTTCTTCTCGTTGACAATTTCTTCGAGGCTCTGAAACTCCTCTTCAAAATATCTTAGGAATCTATCTGCATCTTCTTGAGTCTTGAACACATTACGATTCACAGTTAAAGTAACCAATGGTCGTCCCTGGGTATAATTGACGATGAGAATTCCAGCTATTAAAAAAAATCAATTTTAAGAAATTCCATCTAGATTGAGTTAAAAAAGCATAAGCAAAATAGAATTGTTTTTTATTAGTTTATTACAATATTTTGACAGCGTTAGTTTTATTAGAATAGTAGCTATAAACTATCTTTCTGTTGTCCTGCTAATAAATAGGAATGTTACATTTGTCACTTTCATTATTTCTTGCTGATGTAAAATAAATAAAAAAAGTAAGTAAATGAATAAATAGATAAATAAATAAGTAAATAAATAACTAAATAAATAAATAAAAATTACAGATATTGTAACAAACTAATTGTAAAAATAGTGCATAGGAGAAAACACGACATTAAATTAAATGAAAAAAGTATTTGGGAAGATCTTCCAGACGTTGTGAAAAATTGAAAAAGAACTAGGTTAACAAAATAACTTCCATAAAATTAATGTCACTCTTCAATTTCAAGCAAGAAAACAAATGGAAAATTTATCAAACAAATCAAAGTTAGGAGGAGAAAAGGAAAGATAAAGATGAGTCTACTTTTATGACTCCCTTTTTTAAAAGTTTCTGCTCTGTCTAAATTTATGTGATATTTATTTTGATTCTTTCCTCTTTCTCGGAATATCATCCGGAAACATACAGGGAAAATGACGGTATTTACAATTTAACAGAACATTACCTTTTCACCTCTAAAGTTAATCCACTCAGAATTAATTAATTGAGATTAAATTAAGTAATATGGTACAAGTTTATAATACAGTATCATTACATACTAACTGTATTACATAAATAACTGTATTACCTAACTGTATTACATAGAGTTTCATTACATTTTAATCCTTTTTCTTTTACGAAATTAATCAAGGTATTGGAAAATATCTTACTTTACCTTACAAATAATATACTTCTATGAAACTTACTGGTTCTGTGAACAGCTACTCCTGCATACCATTCGATTGTTTGTTGTCCAAAGATAAATTGCTTGTCCTCCTTCAAATCAGGGCATACTGATAAAACAATTCCAGGATTCTGATACTCTAAGTATATTTTCCTTATGAATTGTGACATTTGCTGATTAAATAATTTACTATTTTAGTACAAATTGGAATAGATGAGTTTTTGATGTTGTTAATCTGTCTTGTAATTTCTTTTAATCTTTCTAGAACTTTCATTTCTCCTACAGGAAGCCACATTAATAACGTAAATATTTTGTTAGACATTACCACAGGATCTTCTGGCTTCTGATAAGAGACTGGGATACCAACAACTATGTCGCCAAAAGAATTGCTGCCTGATGTTTTAATGTATTTGTGAATCGCAGCAGCAAAGCAAGATACATATATAGTGAAATCGAATGTTCTGGTAGCCTTTGCAATTGCATTGACTCGATCGGTGAGTCCAAGAATGAAAACAGTCCTTCTTTGGAAACTCGATTAGTTTTAAAAAACTTGTTATCAGGCTTAAACAAGAATTTCATAAAGTACAAGGGACTAAAAAAGATGGTATTTAAAAAGACATCAAGATAGTTATTTGTGATTTTAAACTTCAATTTTCGAATATCTTTCATATTTTTGTTAATTGATTTTGCAAATTCATTGAAAACTAAATACAATGAAAGTCCATCTGTTATAGAATGACACAGAGAAAATATAAACAAAGATTGCTTGGAATAATTCTCTCCAGTTTCTGAAGAGTCAGTGATTTTATAAAGTGTCATATTCCATCTCGGTTTATTTTTTGTCCATTCCCTTTTAAATTCTTCTGAAATTACTTCTTTCATATCTGATTTACTTCTTAATACTTTTGGACTTTCTGTGAGATGGTCATAAAAGTTAAAATTTGGAGCTTCTCTTCTGAACACAAATCCAAATTTCTTTTCTGTCAGTTTTAATAAATTACCTGTAAACAGGTCGCCATTTTTGTTTTTTCCGGAGCAATTAAATGTTTTTAAATTTTCTACACCTGTAATATTATAATGACCATCAAGTACTGCACATAATATTATTTTAAACTCGTTATTTTCACTAAAGAAAAGTGAGTCAAATCCTGTTGAAATTTGAAGTGTTCCCTCAAAATACCATTCCACTATGAACTTCACCAATAAAAAAACTATCTGGAAAAAACCAAGGACCACAGTTAATAATAACAGCATAATTAAGGCCATAGGAATTGAAAGAACAGATAAAACAGCTTCTGTAAGAGTCGGAGCCATCTTAATTTTACTTTCAGTTATTCACAGTTATTCTCTTGATATCTGAAAAAGAACAACATAAGGTTATTAATTAGAGGATATATCAGAATTTTAAAGTTTGAATTTATAAACCTAATTGAAATATAATAAATATAAATGTACGAAATTTATGTACAGGGTG